>VZTN01036905.1:0-70504 GCA_013400515.1 Erpornis zantholeuca
TCTGCAGCAGTGAGAACACGGGGAAGCGTGTGTGAGTCCTTGAACAAAAATCACGTTGAAGAATTTGTCCAGCTTCTCTCCCCCCTCTCCTGGACCCATTTCTGGGCAATAAGGAGACAATAGGGGAATACAGTATCACACAGTCACCCCAGGACACATATGCAATCATGTTGCTCTCACTGAAAACAATTACTAATAATATCTTAATGATAACAGAAAAAGAGTTTGTACCAACACTAAAGTAAAAATATTTTTAAAATATTGTTTATTTGATCTTGAATTATTTCATTCTTTATCTTGATGAGTTCTCTAATAAGCATTAGCACATAACACGTACATAACACATACAGTGGATACAGTGGTACTTGTATAAAATATTTTTATTATCTATCTGAGGTGAATTCTCAAAATTTTTTATTCCTATGGGTACATGATCAAAAAGGTTTGATCACTGCCTGCCCTAGGCAGTCATTGATTACATTAAGCACTGGGAAATTCAGACTACTCAAAGAAACAACCTTCAAAAAGCCTCACTATTTTTCCCTTGATCACTACCCACAGTTTCTTACTGTGCTACTGACAGCTACTTGTGTCACTGCATTTATTAGAGCCTTTGAGTGTTTGCTCTTGTGTTCTATGCTTCAGATAAAATTGTTTCCCAAACCTTTCCAATAAATCCAACCCTCTCCACTTGTTTCTTTTTGTGTGTGGAAAATGTTTGAATTCACATCTTTTAGCACATATAAAGAATTGTAAAAGCATGCATGCTCCATATGGGAGCAAAACTGACTGGAATAACACTTGTGCCATTGCTCTTGTATGTAATGCTGTATATCGCCAGGTCTAAAATGCCCTAGGCAAATTCCACATCTTTCCAGGAGGCTGGTGAAAAATGAGCAAGTGAAGTACTCTGGTAAAAGAATTTTCCTTTTCTCTGACCTTATCTTCCTGCAAATTTATTGTCCTTTTCTGGGATATTCAGGGGGAGCATGCAAAGATAATTATAATGCATAAAAATCTCCATACACAAAAGAAAAATATAATAATCCTCACTGCAGCAGCTATTTGAATATATCTGATATAGAAAAGGAGATGACCCAGGATAAGAAAAGGCTGTAGCAATTATTTCTTAAAAACTCAGGAACAATCTACAGTGCAAGACAGGGAGAGATTAAGGCATCAGATATAAAAAACAAATCTAGGCATGTAAAGCAGGATATCAGACACTGGACTGCAAACCTGCAGGTGTAAACACATTTCAGCTGCTGCATGACCCTTCCTATGCAAATCCGTTCACCAAATGGAAAACACTGTAATTGAATCTTTACCCAGTTTGCATGCTTAGAATAATCAGCTGAGCTACCAACCCCAAAAACAACATGTAAAACAGCAGAAATATTGAATGACATTAGGATACTCCTGCCCCTGAGATAAATACGTGAGCATTGCCCATAACAGCTCCTTGGGCTTGGCAGTGCCTCACAGATCTGAGGCTTTCACGAGCCCAGGTAAAGCTGAATAATTGCAAGCTATTCTATTGCAATGGTCACATCTTTTGTTGTCTCTTTTCTATCCATTACTGGTATTGAATCCATGGTAGGAATTCTAGGAAATGCAATGATCTTGGCTGTCAGTACATTGAGCTGCATTGGGAGCAAAACATGGTCCCCATATGATATGATCATGATCTCTCTGAGTTCATCTAGAATCATGTTGCACTCCTGCAGTATACTGGATTTGCTCATGGGTATATTTTGCGAACGTTCCTATTACGAAGAAAATATATTTGTAGTTTTAAATACAGGTTTTATGTTTCTGAACTGCTCCAGCCTCTGGTTTGGTGCCTGGCTTAGTGTCTTCTATTGCATCAAGGTTGCCAGTTTTACACAGTCGTTCTTCATCTGGATGAAGCAAAGAATTGCCAGGCTGGTGCCCTGGATGCTGCTCACATCATGGCTCTACTCCTCTGCAGCTGCAATTCCCTTCGTTTGGGATGTCTACACTGGGCATGACAACTTCACTGTTCCTTTACCCATGACAAACTCTTCAGCAATGAGAACCACAAGGAAAAGCAGATTGGCTTTATTGATTTATCTTTCTGAGGCAAGTACAGCTTTGCCTTTAATACTGTCTCTTGTTTCAAGTGTCCTGCTGATTCGGTCTCTGTGGGTACACACCAGACTGATGCAAAATAATGCAAGTGGCTTCAGGGATCCCAGCTTAGAGGCTCATGTGAAAGCCATGAAGTCAATCTGCTCCTTCCTTATCTTCTACATTATATATTTTACTTGTTTGCTTCTTCTCTTAAGTAATACTTTTTCACTTTTAAGTGATGAGGAATCGGTGTGTGTAGCTTTAATGGCTGCCTGTCCTGCAGGACACACAATGGTCTTAATTTGGAGCAATCCAAAATTTCGAGAGCTGCCAGCTAGGTTTTGGCATCACACTAACTGACTGCTCAGAACCACATTCATGTTAAAGACATGGGTTTAGCTGGAATTTTCTAGTGTAGATCCAAATTACTTAAAATGAAGTTGTCAGAGATACAAAGTAATAGACACTGGAATGAGTAGATTAGAACCCTAATCTGGAATCATGAAGAAGGTGGAAATTTGCTTCACTTGGATGTGAGTCTTGTTACAAAGTGTGAGTTGTCTCCTATTTGCTGTACCCTCCTTGGAAATTGCCACGGTTTCTCTAGCAAAGCAGAAAAACACGACCAGGACTCAGATTCCAATATGATTCAGGAAAGAATGAGAAGGCCTTTTGAGCTTCCTGCTCTTGCTGAAGTATTGATCAGTGTCAGTGCATTATTGTTCCATTCGGACTGGAGCTTTGGGACCCTTTCCCGCTGCAGTGGGAGTTTATTTTCTTTTGAAGTGACTGCCACTGAAGCACACATGGCTCGAGACTTAGGTTGGCAAAGCCTGTCCTGATTCAATGTATCTGCTTTGGATATTGTCAATCTCTCTGAAGCAATGTACCTGTATTTGATCTGAAGCTGTGCCTGAAGAGTCTTACCTTCAAAATTAAAAAAATACCTAGTTAAAGGATAACTTGTGTTGGAGTCTTTCTTCCTCTCATAACAGAATCTGTTTCACAGGTGACAACTGTGGCATCCATGAACAATTTTTTATGCCATTAATCAGACATGCTAGATATTCAGCTCATGACAATGACACCCTGGCATGCCCTTGTCAGCATTTCAGTGAAAAATGCTGGTTCCCAGCTCAGCACCATCAAACACCCATGGTGGGAGCCTTGGCCCATCCTCTGCCCTCCCCTGCTCTCCCCTCACCTGCCTTCAGGAACAAACCTCAGACCTCTCTGACCACACCAACAGGCAAAACACGTGGGCTGTGCCCAACCCACAAACCGTGTGTGCTGTCCTGCTCCTGCCTCAGCTGTGAGGCACACGGCTGCTCAGCAGGGACACCCTGAACTGCTGCTCTCACATGATTTGCTTTAGGTTCCATTACTCCACATTCCTCATGCACATGAGACTTGAAAGCAGCTCCTGTGCTATTTTCCTGCCTCCTTCAGTACGTCTGCACTCCAGAAAGCTTTCTTTCTCCATAGAAGGAATTAAATAGTTACCAGTTCATTAACATGCATTTGGGAATCTAAGAGGGAAAGCAGACAGAAATATTCAAAGGCACCTTATAGGGTCAATCTCCAGCTAGACCTGTCTGTAACTGACAGCTCAATAACTATTGTCATATGAATAAAAATATCTGCAACATGCATTATATACACCATCTACTAAATCCCTGTGTTCTATTGGATAAGTTATTGGACAAATTTGATAAAAATTTGTTCTGGGAAAGAAAACTCACAGCCTCTGTACTAGTAGGAAAATAAGGGTTACTGAGGTTATGATTCTGTCATGTCATGCATCTTGCTTGAGAGTAGGCCTTTTTCTATTTTTGTCTCTTTTCTTCATAAGCTGGAAATTGGTTTTATACCCCTATCTCAACTTTCCATATGGCAACCTGAAGAAAGTTTTAAAGTCATGGATTCAGACCCTTCCAAAATATCTGAACTATTTCCACACATACCAATGCTACTCATCCAGTATCTCCATTCAAGTCTGGTACAGGAACTCAGATCAAGAAGAAAACAAAATTCAGAGCTTATCCTGCTCTAACACTGGAAGAAGGACATCATGTAAATCATGTTGTCTTGTACCCCTTTCCATTGAACAGCTAGGAAAAACTTTACAGGACTGACTACGAAACTGCTCACATGTAACATAAAACAATGAAGCCAGCATTTGAAACAAAGATCTTTCCCTTTAAAGACCCTCTTCTGGATTTCTGTAATTTAATGATGAAAGAAGTCCTCAGTGAGTAATTCAGAGGAAGAAAGACAGCAATCCCATTTATTTTTTAAAGAGCAGTCTTTTTCAAGTAACAAAACTGTAATTTGATTATTAGGTCATGGCAAGACATGCAAATATGTACATGGGAGACCCCTACAGGGTCCTTGTCTGATTTGCATTCCCATAAGCACAGCTGGAATTTTCATAACTGAAATTCTGGAAGACATCTGATGGACTCTGCTTTCAATGCCCATCAGAACATGATTAAAGGATTGGGAGCACATGTACTTATTGGCAACAGGGCCCATTATATGATGGTACTTTATCAGCTCTGCATGCACATATTGAAATGAAAGGCAGGAGTGGAACATTTAAGTGGATAGTGTCTTAAACCAAAATGCACATCTATTAATGGTACACAGTGTCTTCATCAAAATTTCATTTATTTTATCTCAGTGGTGCTTAGTTTGTTGAGAAATGGAAATGCAAGTGTTACTCATGCATACATGTTGCAAGAGTCTTACACAAATTTTGATTTCTATTCAAGTCAATTCACTGAGCTCGTTTTAGGCCCTTCACTTACGCAGTAAAATCTCTTAGAAGAGTATCTTTGTTTTATGAAGGGAAGTTAAATGACAATACCTGCACTTAGGCTTTGAATTGTTTTCATTTATCCTATGAAATGGAATTACTTTTGTTCTTTTTTTGACACCTGGAACAGTACACTAAGCTCAGAGTTGAAAAATTAAAATTCTATTATCTTCAAGTATTTGCACACATATATAAATATATATGTGTTGAATTCATCTAAAATGCAAGATGAGCAGAAATTTCAGTTCAGCTATGACAGCATATATGTGTTTGTGAAATCCCAGAAGCTGTTAACATCAGTTACTTGAAAAATAAAGGAAATTTCTGCTTAAGGGAGATGTCAGCAAATCACTGTTTCTTTTTACTACAGTCACAGAAATGGTGTATCTACAAGTACATCTTACACTCATGGATCCCCAGATCATTTATTTTACAAGGGGAAAAAAAAGACCTGAATAGAATTCAGTGTTACGGAAGTTGAGATCGCTAAAAAGTCACCAGCAAGGGTATCAGTAAAAATCAGATATAATACTAAGCAACAGGATGACAAAGTTCATTGGCAAGGTTCACTCAATATCTAGTTAAGGCACACCAAGGATAAAAAAGCAACAAGCAAAATGCACTCAATCAAAACAGAAATGAACCAAGAACTATCTCTACGTGTGTGTGTTTAGGTGTGTGTGACAAAAGGATAGAAAGTACAAGGATAAAAAGGAAAACAGCTTAAAAGCTTAACAGCACTCAAACTTAAAAGTACTTAACTTGGATCTTAACTATTTAGCAAAGGAATAACACTCAACAGCATTTAACTCAGCTCATAACTTGAATGAAACTTACTTACAGGCCTAACTTACTTAGATATCTAACGTACTTAAACACCTAAGTGAGCAGCATTTCTCCCCTTTTGCCATAGCATATGCATACTTGTATGCACACAGGCATACAGTCAGTGCAAGACACCTGTGAAAAATTCCCCTTGAAGGTAGTGAAATACTCACTTTGGATGCCATTGCATCTCCTCAGTGGGTGAAGGGTTGAGCCTTGGGGAGTGCGGGTATCAGCCCAGGATCCATTGCTGTTTGGTGATCTCTGAGTGCAGCAAACAAGAGTTCACTGGCTCTAAGAGGCCCCTCTCAAAGGAGGTTGCTGGTCACAGCCACTGCAGTCCAGGAGAGCTCCAAGGGTCTCATTTTGGACTGCTGTTTATAAGCCACAAGTGAGTGGGCCTTAGTCACAGCAATGTTCCATCCCAGCTGCACTTTGGGTCGGCGCCCTTTATTTGAAAGTGTGAGAAGAGGGATGGTATGCCATCCAGGCAAGAAAAATACTTTCCAAGGCTGTTCATAAAAAAAAACAGGAGCTCATTAGTCCACACAAATTTCTGGGAGTAGACAATGTCTCTGATAAGGTCAAGAGGAGCTGGGCCCAGGTGCTGTTCATCAAGGCCGAGGCCTAAGGAGCATTTCTCACATCACAGTGAGGCCTGAAAAGGGAGGGGGGGTGGATAAACCACCACACCCAGTAAAAAGCTGAAGTGACAGACATCAGCCTAAACGATCTAAGAGGAAAGAGTTACCAAATCCTTTTCCAGCACTGCCTGAACAGAAGCTAAGAAGATCCCACTGCATAAGAATAAGGCATGAAATAACTTGCGGTCTCAAAAGTGGGAAGAGAGTTGCAAGGGAAGATGAACATGACACACAGTCTTGGTACAGGGCCAAGAGAACAAAAGGGTCAGAGAAAAGCTGAAAGGAACAAGGTAGACTATTCTATAACAGGGTACATGAGGCCAGTAGTACAAAGGAAATTAATTCATTAATTGGTGGAGCTTTCCTTAATTATCTATTGCTTTATCTCAGCATCCAACCACGTTTCTTCATCATTTATGCTGGATGCCACCACAATTTTCAACTCCTGGACAGGCAGGATCATCAGTCTTCAGTGTTTGACACACTCCTTCCAACCAGAGGCACAAGCATAAGGACACATTATGTATCTCTAAGTGGATGCAATCACTTTGCTTTACCAAATCAATTTCATACAAGCTTCAGAGCCTTGGTTATTAATGTTACCTATGCTGACTCTATTCTATGTGCATGATACTCAATTTTTCTTTTTGTAGTCTCTTCAGAAAGCAGTCACAAAGCAGATGCAGTTTAAATAACAGAGCTTGCACTGAATTAATGATTTTTTTATTGCCTGTTCTTTCTGGGCACAGAATTTTAAAGGAAGATGATCCACAGTTTAAACATAGTTAAATCAATACACAGGCAACCAACAGAATATGAAAAGAGCTATGTACTATAGTTTGCATCCTTGTGATTACTGGTTGGGCTTTCACAGTCAAAGCATTCTATCCTCAGCTAAGAGAAATGGAAAATCGTATTGCATTTTTGAGGCTTTCCTGGACATCCACAACTTTGTCTTTTTCTGAGTATATACCTTAGGAGCAATACTATCATCCTGATTTTAGATTGATGAATGCCTATACATAGATGATACATGTGAAATAATGACAAACAATACAGCATCTTGAAAATATGCATAATACATTTGTATATAATAAAAAAATTATAAAACCCTCCAAATATTAGTAAAAAAGTGACTAATCATATGTGATGCCTAAATTTTCAGTGCTGAAATTGCCTTGTAAAGATATAGTTATACTTCTATTTCTCAAATATGAAAATTTAAGGATTCAATCAGCCATACATAATAGCAGAATTGGCAAATCTTGAACAGATTTTCTCTGTGTGTCAAGATATGTGACATAATGTTTACTGCAAATTCCATTTTCCTTGATAGAAAATTATGCCATGGGGAAAGAGAACAAAAAATATTTACTTCAATGTCTTTTATTACTTAAGAGGCTATTTTATTACAATACATTTTAAAATAATAAATAGTTATTCACAAAGCAAATATATGTAGCTTGCATAGCTCCTTCTCTCTTTCTTTCTGTCTCACATGCACACACACACACATAGCAACCTGTAATGGAATTACAAAAGTAAAACAAATTTAAATTATTAGCAATAATCAATCACCAGTGCTGAAGGAAGAAAATATACAAACATTGCAAGCAGCAGTAGAATGTGGATTAATGAGTGATTTGCATCCCTCAGATTACATCTGAAATCCCTTTATTAAGCTAGAACTGTGGTGTTGTGCTGGTTTGGGATGGAGAAATTGTGAGTCTGTAGACCTGCTACCAGAGAGAACTGGTCGACTGTTTTTAATTTCTGCCTTCAGATTCAGGGATGAAAGACTTAAATATTCAGAGGAAAAGTTCAGAAACCTTATCTTACAAAAAGGGGTAAACACAGACCTACACATCACCTAGTTCCTACTGAAACTTGAATTCTTTTGCTCTTGAGAACTGAGGTGCTGGCATTTAATTAAAATCTAGATGTGACCTCACTATTCTCTAAAGCAAACGTCAGAGCATAATCTGCCATAATTTACGCAAAATTTCAGTGGCCATTGGATAAATGGTTTCATTGTTAGCTGACTGCATATTTACCATGAAATCCTAGACAGTTACCTCAAGTTACTTTTAATACACACAGTTTGAATAAATAGTGATGCTTGACTACTTGGAATTAACAAAACTTGAGGGGGGGAAAAGTAACAGAGAATAATGTTAAAAGATTTTTTTTTAATTATTGTTTAAGAAAAATGGTACAGAAAGCAACAATAGTCACAAAAAACCTCTATGTATAAATTAAATTTTCTCAGAGGAAGTGCGCTGAAAACATCTGCCTTAGACCACAATTCAAAGAAGTCATTAAAACTTTGCTTTCAAATTGCTTAACTCTTCATTCAATGAATCATAAGATCAAAATACAGTTTATTCTGAAACTGAATAACATCTTATCTTTTCTTACAGTAAAAATTATTTTGGCTCACACTTTAAGTCTCCCTGAAACCAAATTTTGTCAAATATTAATATTTCTTCAGAGTATACTTTCTTCAAGTCATACTTCTGCTGAAAAACTTCTGACTGACACTTTTCCAAAAGCATTTGGGCTCACAATACAGTAAATATATAACTAGCTTTTGGAAGGTTTTGACAAATACATTCATAAAGATAACACAAAGATAAATAGCACTCTAGATAACTTCACTTCAGATGTCTTTTTAAAGCATTGTCAGTTTGAGATACAGAGATTAATCTTTCTCAAAGCTCAGGTTTATCTTAACCACAGGATACGTCTCATTTCTCTGAAACTCAAAATCCCTCCAGTACAACCTGAGTAAGGAAGAAAGTGGTTTCCTTCCTAACTGCTTGTTTTCCTTCAGGCAATCTCATCTTTACCTCAGTTCTTAGAGTACTACCTTCATCTCTTAACCCCATTTATGTTTTGTTTAAAGATAATGGCAGTTCAAAAGCACATGTACTTACACAGCCCCAGAACAAGTCTTGAAGCAGCCTGGATTAACTTTGGACCACAAGATATGCATTTGGGTGTGCTTATCTTTCTCAATTTCACAGGCGTATGGAACTGACAGTCCTAAGCCCTGGAGGAAGCCTTCAGAAATGTGTACAGCCTTCTGTACAGAGAGGTTCATACTCTGAATTGAATCAATCAGGCAAAAGTGGTTTGTCTCTTAGTTATCCTGCAGTGAGTGACGTCTTTTGAAATTCTATGTTATAATGCAATGATAAAGGTATAAATTTCACATAGATACAACAGAACAGTGTTCAGAGGGATTGGAGGGAAAGATTATTGCTGCAAGCTGAAATAATGGGACAGGACAGTATCCTGTGGGACACATGATGGTTTTTGGATCAACTCTGGCTCTGCATTTCTGTCATTATAGCCCACATAGGGTGAATTTGCATGAATGGGCAGGGCCTGTGTGTGTGTGATACCAGAAACCAGATCAAAGAAAGAATGGGTAGGTGCTGAGCGGCAGCAAGTAAAACTCTCCTAAGAATACATAAGGTCTGGAGCCTCAGTCCTGTGGATTCACAAGAACAGAAAAACTTGGAACATCAAGATTCTCAAGTCTCTCAAGGCCACCAGCACGTCGTGACACCAGGTAACTGTCAGTGAGTGTCTGAGGCAATAACTGAGCGAAATGTGTGAATCCTTATCTGCTATTAATAACAACAGCTTGATTCTACTAACAGTCTAACTAGTAAGAAGTGATCTAACAGACATTGATTGTGATTTTTTTTTTCCCGACTTGACTCCTGACACCAAACAGGAAAACTTGCAAATTTACTCATGAAATCACCCTGTCCTTGCTTGACTCTCTAGGGCTAGCACAGGCTCATTAGTGGTTGCTTGCCTGAGACCCATCTGTACCTCATTTGACCAATAAATATTCCACTAATCCTGTTCACTGTCCCTTCACTGACCTGCCTATTTTGCATCATGTGGATCAGGAAAGTCTGAGATTTTGCATATCCTCAGGGCAGAGTTGATTGTCAAGTACCAGATTAAAATGCTACATGGTCACTATGGAGTCAGGCCTTTTTGTCTGCTCTACAGCAACCTTCTTGATTGTGCTAACCAAATGAAACATGCCCAATAGTTCCTCGCGGTGTTTATGACCTTGGTCATTATTGCAAAAGTTCTTTCTGTCACTGTTTTAACTGGAAGCATATTCCATGGCCTTATTTTTCTGATTGCTAGAAACATCCTTGTGACATCCAGCCTTACATGTCTTCATAGCAACTTTACGCTGTTATTCACATTATATAGTCCTTGTTCCAGCTAGTGTTAACCTGTCTCAAAATACTTAGAAGCAAATTTTGTTTGGTTAGGTGGACAAATTTTTGAAATCCCTTCATTACCCTTTGACTGTAAGATGGATTTTGTATTCATCTGATCATCCCTGAAGACCTTCTTTGTATTGCTCCAACTCTAGTGCATCATTTTGCTGAGCAAAGTATTGTGTTCAGTTTCTAAACAAAATATCTCAAGAGTTGTTCTGCTATTTGCTGCTTGATTTTCCCAGAATCATAGCACCATTTTAGCTTGGAAAGAGGTTTAATATCATCAAGTCCAACCAATCAATTAGGACTAAACCTAAGGGCCTGTGGCCCTAAGTGTCTCATCTACATATCTTGGAAATAAATGAATGGATGGCAACTCAACCACTTCCCTGGGGAGCCTGTCCCAGCGCTTGACAACCTTTTCAGCGTTTTTCCCAGTATCTCATCTGAACCTCCTCCAGCACAACATGAGGTAATTTCCTTCCATGCTGTCTCTTCTAATATCCACGGCCCCTGGCACGTACCTGGCTACGTGGGCATAGTGCCCATAAAAGAGGCTCTGGTCATCAAGGGCCACTACATTGAGAAACAGATCTTGCTCTTAGGCTTCCTGGAGTGGGTTTAAAATGTCAGTGAGAATTCAGTTGGTGGACACCAATCAGCAAAGAATAGTGCTAAGTGAAACCACTGAACCTCACTATAGGAACAGACATTATAATGGATACCTTACCTATCTCTCATTGGCATATCTTTAGTGGGGTTTTCCCACATTTCCAGTGGAGTGGCAGTGACTTTCTGTTTTTCAGAGGTCTTTATCAGGTGGCAGAAACAGGATGCTCTGCAACAGAAGGTTAGCCAGGAACTGAAGCGGACAACAAACCAGGCATTAAGCAAGACCCTCACAAGGGGTGCAGTCCCATAGCACCTGAACTAAAAAAACCTCTTCAGAATAGGTCGGCAACTGCAGCAAGGTTAAGCCAATGGTCCAGGCAATCCAGACAAAACCATAGTAAAGTGGTAGTCTGAGATCAAGCCAGAAAGTCAAGTCAGCAGATTAGAGTCAATAGCAGCAAAGTTCATGGCCAGACCCCAGCCTGGCTGCTCTGTAGCTCTAACAGAGACCATGGGCAGATATCTGAGCTCCTGAGCAAAGAACAGGCAGCCTCTGGCCAGATTCTCTGCTCTCGATCATGCAGCTCTTTCTGCAGCAGTCTGACCCAAGGCTACCCTGCTGCAGGGTTACAGCAAACAAAACAAAGCTTTGAACAAGCAAAGCCCAGTGAGAAGGGGAAGAGGCTGTAGGTGTTCTAAGGACCTGACAGCATGGATGCTACTGAACTTGGGACTCTGGATATGGAGCAGATAGAAGCCATCAGACAAAAGGAGGATGCTGTCAGTGTCATAAAGAGGAATGCGTGTTTAGACTGGTGTAAACAGCACTCTTGTTCCAGTTGTCAGACTGAGTCAAGCAGCCACTGTTTAATTAACAGTAGCTTTTATTTCCCTAAAGTTGCCATTCTAGAGTGAATTAGAGAGGGGGTAGAACTACCAGCAGTGGTCATCTGAAACAAAAAGAAACTCAGCAGAGGAAACAGGAAGGTCTGTAATTCTAATCCCAAAAAAAGATGATATTTTTAGAGCTTCTGCCCACTAAGTTTTGACAAAATAAGGAAGCCCTGAGCCTGCCCCAAAGACAGAGAGGGTAAGATTTTTTACTCACCGAAACACCTCTAGTGATAAACACCACTTCTGTTGATTGGAGTACAATTTCTCCCAATGGGATGGATAAGCTTCAAATTTAGGGATTTTTCTTTGCTTGTTTCTCTTCTAAAGTGATTAATAAATGACCAGTGTTCTGCACTTTCAAATTCCTTTGTTGGGTGAGAAATAACCACTTTGTGCACTGCTCTGCCTGTGCCATCAATGTTGGTCCCATAGTAAAACAATTCCGATGATGACATCAGATACGCAATCATCCTTCATATAAGGTCACAAGCACACTTTTTGAATTTTATTGGAGGTTTTGGCTCCTTCAGATTGGAGATTAATCTGCTGATAACGTCTAAAAAGGTGAACAATATTCCTATTGGTTCCTTTGCGTAGTTCATGCTAACACGTGAATATATATATTTCCTCCTTTGTAATCATTTGTTAGATACAGGAATGCTCATGCAGGGTTTGATCTAGGGAGTGCCCGGAGAGTAAAGTTTCATCCATCTGTGGTCAGGATGGCAACAAAGGAACATCTTTCTGCTCCAGTGTTGTGGTTGATTCTCTTCTCCATTCAGGTCTCCCTGGGTAAGTACATACTTTATTTCACTAAAGGCAGTGAGATAAGAAAAGTATGAAAAATGTAATATAAATAGGTTGTTATTCTAGCAACCTGTAAAGCAAAGTGACAAAAAGGTGTTCAAGTATGTTTCTGTCTTTGATTCAATCTCCTTGGTAATCCTGAGATAAAGAAGGGAAAGCCATTTTTAAAAGTTTGGTATTTTACTCAGATATCAGTGGCCATTCTCATAAGAATTCAAGCCCAAATTTTGTAACAGTTGAGCTGTACTAAAAACCAGCTGCATATTCTTGCTACTGTCTTCTCTTTCCTGCTGAGCTCTTTGTAGACAGAATTAATAATTCCAGGTCTTTGTTCAACGACAGTTAAAATGATGTAGCTCTGCCCTGTGTGTCCAGTGGAGCTTGGGTAACACAACATCCCCTCAGCTGTTCCTGCTTGTCTGAAGCTTATCACTGCTCATCTCTCTGCTCTTCTACAGCTCTTCTTATTCATCTCTCTGCTTCTCTACAGCTATGTGTACATGCTTGATGCTGGTGATGGGAGACAGATTTTAGAAACTTCATTTTTTTCTCTCTACACATGGAGATGACATTATGGCATTGTGGCGGTGGCTCATTCCCATAAGAGGAGAACAAGACTTCACAGTTGATGCTTTGCTGTAGCATGGCCCTAGTCTTGAAGATTCTCTCCAGTTGTGTGGATGCAGTCAGAGTTCACATGGCAGAGAAGAGAAAGCATTCTTGACACACATTTTCTTAATATGAAACATTTGTTATTTAGATGCATTTGTAGTGATGTTTTAGTGTCCACTGAGCTGTACTGTAGAAATGAGAGTGAGTTTTCTGCCAACTCTTTGTTAATGTCAGGGAATAGTAACAGACTGACTGGAAGATGCAGATAAGAGTAGCTTTACCTTGACACCGTCATCAGCACCTACCACCCTCATCTCTGCTCTGGCAGCACTTGCACTCTCCATGCTACTACAGGAGTTCTGATGTTCCCCAGGCATGGAGCACTGTACAGAGCAGTGCAGGAGCCACTACACTCAGGGAGTGAGGTGGCAATCAGCCCCTGAGGCAGCAGGCCTGGGCTGAAAACCTCCTCTTAGGGCTTGGGGACAGGAATGCACAGTGCATTCACATCTTTTGCCTGTGAGAAGAACTGGGTCTTCAGAAGGAGCAAGCAGAAATCGCATGTCTTCTCAGCCAAGCAGAACACCAAACCACTGAACTCAAGGAAGGTACTTGTGAGACATGCTGTAGTGTGTGAGGAAATACAAAACTGTGCCTGTATGTATTACAAAAAATTCAGAGAAGATTGATTTCAGCAAATGATAGCTTTTATTAGGAAATATTTAAATCTGTCAATTGGGTTATGCCGACCTCTGCATGCAGGGTCGCATGCTGTTACATGCTGAAAATGACAGATGTACAATTATTTAAAAATTCAGGTGCAGAGAGGTTGTATGGTTGAGTGAAGAGCTGTTTGTTTTGCTCCTGGGTATGACTACTAGACTACTAGGTTCTTTTAAAAATGTATTATGAATTCAACTTTCCTTAGAAATATTCTTTTAAATATATAAACGTTTTATCTGAGAAAACTCTTCTTTTGGACTACGTTCTTCAAGTGGCCTGGGAGTTGTTCTCCAGAATGTCTTTCAAGAGACTTATAAGACTTATTATGGAAAGATTATACTCCCTCTGAGTCAACATGTTGCAGGCACAAAGTGGTTTCATGGTTATCTGAGGATTGTGCTATGCATGTGACTTTCTTACTCGAGAAACTTGAGGAGAGAGGTTATTTTGCAGGAAAAATAGGTTTTGGAAGTAACCAATTGCCAGTCCCTTGAATAATCACCTTTTTTTTGTTGTTTCCAAATCTAAATGATAGGCAGGAAATTGTGAGGAAATCTAGCAGTGTTAGAAAAGAGGTAAAACCTCTGCTGCGTATAAGATGTGATCATGTGTCAAAGCCACATTGTCTGTGTCTGATGAAGCAGTTACAGACCCCAGGAAGATGGAGGTAAAACTGCCTTCCAATTGACTACTGCTAGCAGTTTAATGCTGGAATAAGAAAGGAAACAATGATTAGCTTTGGAAAGAAGTGGCTGCATTAGCACCAGCTCATGGGCTAAGACTGACACGCTTGCAGTGAGTAGAGAGAAGAATTAGATTTGTTTCCAAATGAGAAGAAAAATTTTATATTGTCATTTCACAATGTAAAATGACAGCAAGATGTCTGATATGTAGAAACACCTCTTGCTTTTGAGGAAGAGAGGGAAGGTTATATTTTACATAACTGATTGTTTTTAAAAAATCTTCCAGGAAAACCCAAGACTCTTAGTGCAACTTATCTTTGGTCACTTATCAAATGCCATCATTGATAGGAGATGATCTTCCTGGACCATTTGCAAGATTTGCACAGCTGCACTGCTTTCCATTCACATCAGTGCCCAGTGTTGGGTCTGCATGAGTACTGCAGGTTTCTCTTGGCATCTGGTCACTGTGGCTGTGAGCGCAGATCCACAGGGCCCATAGCCAGGCACGGCTGTGTCAGAGCGGAACACAGATGCACCTCCTACATAGTACAGGCAGTGAGAGAAGGTCCAGGTCTGTGCTTAAATGGGCCCGTGGGCAGAGCATGTCTGTGGGAAACCCAGGTGGGGGAGGCCAAGGCCATTAAGAATCCTTAGTGCACTCAGGACACTGACAGTTGCATCAAATCTGTCCTGTAAATGTTTCCTTTAATATTCCATTTTGGGTCAGGTCTTGAAACAGTGAAAATTTGTGACCAAAGTTATTAGGCTTCTTATGTGACGGTCCTGTAAACCTCCTTTAGATATGTGGTCAATCTGAGTAATCCTTCAGGCCTGCAAGAAGTTGCCAGCCCTCTTCAGGGATTTACCTGTTCCATAACATGCTGAAATGCAAATCTGACCAAACTGAAGGCAAAACTCAGATATAGCAGCCAACTTCTTCCTGTTGCCTTTGCACATTTGGCTTGTAGCTTGTCCTTCACCTGGGAATGCAACCGTCCTGCATGTGGTTTTCTACCATTTGATTTTCTACCTATTTCATGGGTATCCTCTTTCATGCTCTAAACACCAGCGACTTTGAGTCCAACTGGTAGTGAGGCTACCTTTTAGTCCAAACAGCCACACATATGTAACACTCACACACAAATATGTACACACACACCACGGCTGTACACAGCTGCCCACACAGATGGAAACATGGGACATGTGACACATGGGACATAAACATAAACAGAACAGTGGCCTTATAATGATCTATCTTAACTTCTGTAAGGCCTTAGACATGGTCCCACATAACAATCTTGTCATTAAATTGGACATAAGTGTGTTTGCTGGATGGACTATCCAATGGATAAGAAATTGGCTGGATGATGGATGCATCCAAAGATTTGCAGTCAATGGCTCAATGTACAAATGGAGATCAGTGACAAGTGGTGTCCCTCAGGGGATGGAAACTCTTCAAAATCCTTATTACTGACATTGGTAACGGGATTGAGTTCACCCTTGGCAAGTTTCCAGAGGACACCAAGCTGAGTGGAGCAGCCATTGAGGGAGAGAATGCTATCCAGAGGAATCTTGACAGGCTTGAAAAATGAGCCTCACCCCATGAAGTTCAAACAAAGCCAAGTGCACGGTGCTGTACCTGGCTCAGGACAACCATCAGGATCAGTACAAATTGGAGGATGAATGGCTTGAGAGCAGCCCCATGGAGAAGGACCTGGGGATACTGGTTGGGGACAAATTGGACGTGAGCTAGAAATGTGCCCTTGCAGCCCAGAAAACCAACTTTGAGCTGAGTGTTTGAGCTGACCTCCTGACTTTCCCACCTCCCCAGTAGCTGGCCTGGCTCCTCTGGTCCCTCTGGTAGCCGACTCCTCCAGTTAGCTCACTCCCAAAGATACACACACAAACTTCGCTTCCAGGCCAATTAACTCACAGGATAATGAAGCTTGATCTACCGTAGCAATCACACACTGACATGCAGTCCCCTCACCCACCCCCGTTGCCAGTGTCCATTGTGGCAAGCTTTGTGAATCACAAAGCAGGGATTTTACTCAGAATTTCCCAGCCCCAATAAGTCAGTGTAAGAGAAAGCTTGCCTGTCATTAGAAATAACTTACATTTCAGTAGTGCAGCTAGCTCAAACTTGTAAATATAGACATAACTCCTTGAAAAATAAACCCTTTAAAGTTGGACTATTTAGAAAGGTGAACCAAGTAAGTCTGATGTAGGAGTAAATTAAGAGCAATAATAAGTTCATTAATATCTGCAATAGATAGTCATGATTAGGCTCTGTCCTTTCTATAACCTTGCTCTGTCTGAAGGTGCTGATGAACTGAGGCTGTCAAATGGAACTGGTCCCTGCTCTGGGAGAGTGGAAGTAAAACATGACGAGCAGTGGGGAACCGTGTGTGATGGTGACTGGACCTTAAAAGATGCTGAGGTTGTTTGTAAGCAACTACAATGTGGATTTGCTGTTAAGGCCCTTAATCGAGCTCCTTTTGGAGAAGGAACTGGACCGACATGGTTGTACCGAGTTGATTGCCGTGGTGATGAACCTGCTCTCTGGAACTGCACACATAAAGGATGGGGTGCTTTTATTTGCCCTCATTACTTTGATATTGGAGTGATCTGCTCAGGTAAGAAGTGATCCAACCTTGTATAACAGAACAAAGATACGAGCCTGGGATCAAACGTTGTTCTAGTTGGATAAAGCCAAGTACTCACTCTACTCATCCAAAGCAAGTTGCTTCAGCATTGAGTCTTCTGCTGATTGCAAGTGCAAGTCTACTCTGCCTGGGCCCAGCAGTGACATAGAATGGGCACATTAAGTGACATAGAACAGGGGAAAAAAAGCACTATTTGTTTCTACCATAGTTCTCTCAGGCAGCAGGAGAGCAGAACTGAACTTGTCTATGACCAGGAATGGGGGCTAAAAAAGCAGTTGTAGGTGAAGAAGCAAGAAAATGCAGTGTTATGTCATACAACATATGTTCAACTGCCCTTCTTCTCCAGATCTTCAGGTTAGGTAAGACAGGACAGTCTGCAATGGCAAAAAAGTCCAATATCTGCTTGGCTGCCCCCTATGCAAGATTTTACTCTTTGGATAAAGAACCACTGCAACAGGTTTTTCCTTCCCAGCTTCAGGACTTTATATTTGTCCTTGTTTGATTTTTGTAAGGTTCCTGCCAGCCCATTAGTCTAGCCTGTCTAGATCTCTAAATGGCAGCTCTGCCCTCATGGTTATCTCCCCACACCCCCCAAAATCATTAGAGTGTACTCCATCACCTAGTCCATGAAGAGAAGACACTGAAGAGAACAGGCCCCTGGAAAGACCCACCAAGTGAAATTCCACTTGCTGACTGTCTTCAGGTAGAATGCAACTCACTAATGACTGAGCCTGACCATTCAATCAGCTTAACCATGTTGTCCTTCCACCCAGACTGTAACATCCTCGTTTTTGGACATAAGAATATTGTGAAAGACAGTGCTGATGGCAGTGCTAAATGTGAGGTAAATGACATGTGCTGCTATCCCCTCATCCATAAATCCATTTTTATCAGAGAAGGGAATACAGCCCCACAGGCATGATACACATTTGATAAAATCATCCTGACTCTTCCCATTCATCTCCTTGTGCCCACAAATGTGTTCCTGGAAGACTCTGTATTTTGTCCAAGTACCAAAGTGAGCCGGGTCAGCCTGTAGATCTCCAGACTGTCTTTTTAGCCTTTTCTGAAATTGGGTGGAACATTTCCTGTTTCCTCTTCCTGAGGTGCTTCAGCTTCCTATTCACTGAAATAATGAAGTCTCAAGGACACACACTAGTAAATGACTATTTGTCTATTTATCTATTTGGGGATTGCTACTTCTCAGTCATTGGAGATGTTCAAAGCTTCCCTCCTTCTTTCCCAAGGATTTAGTATTTTCACATACTGAGAAATAAGCAATCTCATACAACCAACCCCTGATGATGGATTTCTTGGTTTTTGGTTTTTTCCAGGTTTCTCTGATCTGCGTCTGACTGGAGGGGACACTGCCTGTTCGGGACATTTGAAAGTAAAGCAAAAAGAAACTTGGGCGACTGTCTGTTTTTCACACATTGATTTCAAAACTGCCTCTGTTGTATGTAATGAGTTAGAGTGTGGCCAGGCTGTGGATACATTGAGAGGAACTCACTTTGGAGACAGACATGAACTGATCTGGCAAGAAAAGTTTCACTGTGTAGGGAACGAGACTCACCTTGCAGACTGTCCCAGGAACATACGCCACACTAACACATGCTCTCATGATGCCACTGTTGTGTGTTCAGGTGAGATTTTGGGCTGATGGACATAATTCACCTACATGCCTTCTTCCTGTTCAGAGCTTTTGCACATTTCTGAGGTCCTCAGGATTCTTGGATGCTTCCCCTATCATGCCTTGAGCCATTCAAAGTGGACCAGGAAATAACAGAGAGCAGCCCCACTCGCTCAGTCACTCTACTGAGAGTTTGTATCTAACACGGGCTGTTCTAACAACTTCACTACTGCACCAGAGGCAGACCCCAAAAGGGTTTTTATTTCTTTTATGTAATTAGAGATATGCACTCAAGAGTGCTAAGAATGCTTTGCATGTCTTTCTCTTATGAATAAAAGGAAAAATGGCCAGAACAGACAAGAAGGAATATCAAGACAATACTTTATTTCCTGTGGTGCCAGTGTGTATGTTAATTCCTAGCACTTCAATTAATTATAAAACTGGGAGAGGTACCATATCTCCAAAAGGCAGAAGGAGGCACAAGTTACAAGTGTAAGTTATTAAAATAAAAAAAAAAAAAAAGAAAAAGGTTGCCAGAGGCCTAGATGACTTTCATTGTGACTGGCAGGTGATATTATTTAATAACTCCAAACAGTCATGGCTGCTGGAGACCCTGAATACAACTCTGTATTGCAACCCACTGCAAAAGTGAAGACCTAACAAACACAACTTTTTTCTGAGACCACAGTTTTCTAAAGGGTAAACTAAACCTGGGGCAGAGCTGCTGGCAACCTTCACACAGAACAAGCCTGGAAAATTATTGCACTTCATGTCCATTTCCCACTCTAAGGGCTCCAGTCTATTTCCAGATTGCCTTGGACACTGTCCCCTGGGCCACAGTGACCTGGACCACTGACTGGGGAGCTGTGGCAGCCAAATAACTCAGTTAAGGCATCTAACAGGCCTTGGCTCCTGCTTCTGTCTTGCAAGAGTCTTAGCTCAGAGCTAAAATCCTGGTCTCATTAGGGATAGAATGCAAGGACAAGGTAAGGGCAGAAAGTAACAGTGTGAGAAGACAGAGGGACTGCATGGAGCTGGCAGTAGGATACCATAGTGCCACCCAGCCTGACGTTAATTTATTGTGAATATGCTGGTGGATATGGCCTGTGGTGTTCAGAGCCTTGTTCTGGGCATGGACAAAAGCTGAGAATTGGACAGTGCCATTTCTGCTTACCAGGAAATGTGATATGACCAACTACTGGGAGAGAGAGTGATACCAGTTGCTCCTACTCTGAGTTTATCATGTGCAAGGAAGTGCTGAAACTGCCTCTGAAGGAGATATTGTAAGGTAGAAGCAGTATTGTGAGGGGAGGAGAGAGCAGAGCAAGGAGGAGACTCTGAACTAAAAGAGTCAAAAGACTTTTGGTCATACAGTGAAGCTATATCATAGACAATATAGAGGTTGTTTTTTTTTTAAATCAGCATCCTGTTCTAACATGCTTTCCAGTAAACTGACACATAAATAAGTTCCTTGCAGCTAGAGCTCTCCTATAGCTTTCAGTGCAATAGCACAAAAAACCAAAAGTAACTGCTAAGCTCCTTTATTCTTTCTACAGGCTACGGTGGGTACAGGCTGGCAAACGGCAGTAACACATGTTCAGGGAGAGTAGAGCTTCTTCATGGAGGCACATGGGGAACCCTGTGTGACTACCTGTGGGATTTACCAGCTGCCAATAGCCTCTGCCAGCAGCTAGACTGTGGAGTTGCACGACTGATACCAAGTGGACAGTCCTTTGGGGAAGGAAATGGTTCTGTCTGGAACGGCACATTCAGCTGCAAGAAGAATGGCTTACACCTGAGAGACTGTCCCGTGCGTGCTCTTGGTCATGATGAATGCCCTGCTGGAAAAGAGGCTCGTGTGGAATGTTCAGGTGAGCAGTGGAAAGGTCTAAGGAGAGAAGCGAAAAACTCCTTCCTTGAGGGAAAATATGGACTCAAAATTCAGAGGGCGTAGATGGAGTCAGGCTTCGTCTTTTGTCTGCTGCAACAGGAGTGAAGGCTGCACTTCACCTGTACCATAAGGCTGCTCTCTCTGAAATGCTCCTAGTGTCAGGGAGCAGCAAGAGCAGGGCTGCTCCACAGCTCAGGATGAGAGCACAGAGGCTGAGCGCATCCTTGCCACCAAGGCACAATCCAAAGCATCTGCACAGAGGAAGGTACTGGTCTATGTGCAGTCCCAGACAAGTCAAAGCAATCAATGAGATGTAGGGTCCAGCTGGAGACAGCAGCCAGGCATAGCATGAGACAAGACTGGAGACAGTTACACCTGTCAGGTACTTGAAGCAAAGACTGAATTCCTGGTCTAGGTTTAAGTGAGGACCTGGACCAGCAGTTGAAAGATGCAGAACGGTAGGCCCTAAGATATACTGGTCTGAAAAATTGAGGTCTATTGGTTGACCCAGGGCCCCAAAACAGAGTGCCCTGATTTTAAAAATTGTAGATGGGACCTGATCCTGATTTCTAGTCATTCTTGTAAGTAAAACAGTCTGGACTGATGTCTAGTTATGAGTATGGAAGTTTCTAGTTATGAGTACGGCCCAGTCAAGTAATTTTTACTACTGAATGATAAGGAAAATTCATTCCCATTTCCCAGTCACTTCCAGGTCATGCCCATGAGCAGTTGCAAATGTAACATTCCAGTACTCTCTTTCTCTTACATTCAGGGTGTCCAGGGGGCAGGTTGGTGAATGGCACCACATGCTCTGGCATAGTGGAGATCCGCCATGGAGACAGGTGGGGAAGACTCTGCCACTCCCACTGGAATTTGCGAGCTGCCAGTGTTCTCTGCCATCAGCTGAACTGTGGCTATGCAAAGTCAATCCAGATGGAAGATGGTTTTGTGGATGGGAACGGGGCTATATGGAGAGATGCTTTTCACTGTGAAGGCACAGAGTCTTGCCTGTGGGATTGTGCTCAAGTGACTTTGGGCAATCCAACCTGTTCAGCCAAAGAAGCAGCCACTGTAACTTGCTCAGGTAAGTCAGGAGTGGCCTTTTATGGGTGGTGCAACTTCAGACCAAAGCAGTGCTGGTGATCTCACTGACAGGATCTAGTCTCTGTGCTGGGGAAGCCTTTCTTGTTTCCTGTTGCAGGCCCTTGTGTGCATGAAAGCAAATAAAGCCTTAACAAGGGCAGCCTCCTTAATCAGTGGTGAGAATTAATATTTTACCAGCACAGAAATTTGTCTTCCATAGCTCTCCTGCAAGTCTTTCCTACTGCAGTGAGAGCAGTAGATGTTACTCAATATATTTCCCAACTCTCTCGAGCCCAGGTCTTGCTGAATCCCTCAGACTCTCAGGGGGCGAGAGCCGCTGTGATGGGCGAGTTGAGATCTCCCTCCATGGTGTGTGGAACAGAGTCCTGGATGATGACTGGGACATTAAGGATGCTCATGTGGTGTGCCGACAGCTCCAGTGTGGAACTGCTGAGAAAGCCTATTACCTTCCAAAGTCGGAGCGAGGGATGGGTCTTGTTGGCCTAAGGAGTGTCCAGTGTACTGGAAACGAGACTCAGCTGATGCTCTGCAACACCTCCCATTACCAGACAGTGCCAACAGGAGTTTCTGAAGATGTTGGTGTGATTTGTTCGGGTGAGTCACTGTGTGAAAGATACAGAATGTCTCCTAGAGTTTTTCCAGCCTACCTTGTTGTGTCACCAGATCTTAAGTCGGCATGAGTCTGAGCTTGATGATAGTTAAGGAAGCAAGTGTAATTTACATAATGCTTTCTTCATCTGAATTTCTTACAGAATTATCTTCCAGAATCAAAAAGAACTATTAGAACACAGAAGCCAAAAGAACACTAATTTGGCTATGATTGCCAAGCATTCTTACTGCCACTTGAGAATTAAATAGCTTTTATTTTGTGACATTTCTATATTAATACATACCTGCAGCTTTTCTACAGAATATTAAAACTGTTTCTACTCTTCTCTGATTTTGTAACCCATCTGGAACAGGAACAGTCTCCGTCTCTAACTAAATGAGTATAAATAGAAAACAGGTTGTGTCTGGCTTTCTAAGATAAGGTGACCTCTGCATATACTTAGTATGATTAGACACCCCTTGTTTGCAACATCTCACAGGAATTATTCAAGCATCTCCCTGATGCAGGAATAGGCCTTTCCCTTTATGCAGTTTTAGCCTCACAGGACTTCTGCCCACGCAACCATAGCAGAAAAATTTGGACATAACAAGAACATGATGTCTTAAACGTGCTTTAAATATACTGCCATTATGTTGACCTGTGCATTATAGTTGTGTTGCATGTTGAGAGCTGGATTTTCTTTCTACAGGCAGCAGGCAGATGAGGCTGGTGAATGGAACAAACCGCTGCGCTGGGAGAGTAGAGCTTTATCATCATGGCATCTGGGGCACCATCTGCGATGATAACTGGGATCTATCAGATGCCAATGTTGTTTGCAAACAGCTTGGATGTGGACATGCCATCGAGGCTTCTGTCTCTGCTCATTACGGCGAAGGGTCAGGGCAGATCTGGCTGGATGATGTGAATTGCTCTGGGGCTGAATCTGATCTCTGGGCATGTCCCTCTAGGGTGTGGGGCCAGCACAACTGCCAACACAAAGAGGATGCTGGAGTCCTGTGCTCAGGTGCGTTTGGAAAACACTCTTCTGAGCCTGTGGGTTCAAACAGGAGCATTGCATGAAAGGGAAGCAGAGAATAGTGGAAACTTGCTTGGACAGCCTCTTCCTGTCTTGATTACTTGAAGCATAGCTAGTCAGTATATCCTCTTGGTCCTACCAAGATGCAAATGGTCTACAGAAGCCCATATTATGCATTCACACACACACACACACACACACACACACACACACAAAGAAGTGTGTGGTGGGATATCTGGGGGGTAAATTGAAGAGGTTTGTAAAGATTCCCACAGCAAGGGGATGTGTGCTCATTAGAGTCAGTTACAGCTGCCTCCAAACCAATGGAGACAGCCCACTGTGCACCAAAGCATCAGACAATCCAAGTAGTTTATGGCGGCTCTGCTCACACATATTTAAGACAGAGTGGCATCAGCAAGAGAGAGAAGAAATGGAAGAGAAATGGAAAAAACACTGATGACCCCTCAGGGAGTGCAGCCTGTTAGGGCCCATGTTGGAGTCAGTACAAACACTGAAAGGACTGCAGCCTCTGGAGCATCCATGCTCTACAATACAGGTAGAACCAGTACAGGTAGTTAGCACTGCAAAAAAAGTGTTATTACACATGCAGGAAAGAAACATATCACAAGAAGTTTGTGGCACTAATTCCATTTTCATGTCTTCGCTTCCAGATTTCCTAGCTCTGAGGCTGGTGAATGGCAATGACTGTGCTGGGCGTGTAGAAGTTTTCTACAATGGGACATGGGGGAGCATTTGTTCCAATCACATGTCCCAGCTCACCGCAGTAACTGTGTGCAAACATCTGGGCTGTGGAGATGGAGGAGGAATAGCAGCGGACTTCAAATATGGCAGAGGGTTTGGGCCCACGTGGCTGGACCACATTGAGTGCACTGAGCAGCACAGCTCTCTCTGGCAGTGTCAGTCAGACCCCTGGGATCCTCAGTCGTGCGATAACCGAGCAGAAGAGACCCATATTACTTGCACCGGTAATCAGAAATGCATTTGTACATGGCCAGACGTATCCATTTACCTATGCATGCCCATATGGACATTGCAGTAATTACCTTGTGTTCACTTGTTATCTGGTATATATTATATCTCGTTTCATGCAAATAGCAGCAATATTTTTCTTTGTCTATAGCCTTGACTTAAATGAGTGAATTCAAATGGCAAGATGGGCACAGAGTGCTGTTACCCAGAGAAATCCTAAGGAATTCCCTAATAGGATGGTGCCCTTGCATATTTTTTAATGCAAAAATCTATGATTCACAGTCAGTCTGTGAGATCTGGGTTGGGATGAGACTTCCCAAGAGGTCTAGAGGCAAGTCCATGTTTCTACATGTAAGGAGGAGGCATATCAGTGTATACACCTAGCCATGGACAAGTGTACAAATCAGTTTGGTTCTAAAAGTCCATTTCTTATGCCTGCTCTTATGACAGTATTTCACACCTATGGGCATCAATATCTGTATTCATATATATTCACCATAATAAAAATGAATTCTGGATGACGTTCAGATATCCTGAAAGGGATTGCAGCTGCCTCATGAGAAGGACAACATAACCATCAGGAAGATTATTACTCACACCAAAAGCCAAACAGCCATCCGCCAAGAACTAAACAGGTCATAAATATAGTTCAGAAAATAATTAACTTGATTTTATACTCCCTCGATTTTTTTCAGAGAATAATTAAATTATTTAGCTCGTTATTTAAATTCTTTAGGAAGAAAGGAGGCAACATCTCCAGCTGCATTTGCTGAGTGTCCAAATTCTACAAGTTGTTCAGGTACCTCCACCTCTTTGTTTTTCCTTATTGGTCCCTGTGGACCTTCCTGCTGTTTCAGTAAAACAAGGTTTCTGTGTTTTGCAGACAGGGAGAAGTTACGAGTCGTGGGAGGAGAAGATGAATGTTCAGGCAGAGTGGAGATTTGGCACCAGGGTTCCTGGGGAACAATCTGTGATGATGCCTGGGACATGGCAGATGCCAACGTTGTGTGCAGGCAGCTGGGCTGTGGATCTGCTGTGTCTGCTCTGAGTGAAGCTGCCTTTGGGGAAGGGACTGGTCCCATCTGGTTTGAGAAGGTGCACTGTAAAGGAACAGAACTGTCTCTTTGGGACTGTCCTGCCAAGTCTTTGTTTGGCAAAAACTGTGACCATAAGGAAGATGCTGCTGTGAATTGCTCTGGTTAGTGACTGGTCCTTTATTACATAGGTCTGGGAAGGAGGCAGAGAGGGGAGCATTATGCCAGCTGTACTTCCCAGTGACTAGCCCTTTCATAATTTTGACTGCAAAAACCTCACAAATTATATGAAGATGTTCTCCCTATTTTTCACACTTACCTCTTCCTTAATCTGGACTCACCTTCCTTTTGCAGGTGTGACAGAAGCAATAACATCACCCACAAGAGCAGGTAAATTTCTTCTCTGTCCTTTCTTCTCCCACCAAATGACAATTTAATGTCCCTGACACTTAGCAGATAAAGCAGCAGTTTATTTCAGCTCATCAGAAAGCACTTCCCACAGCCTTTCATGAAGGAAAACTGAATGTCACAAACCCCAGCTGCTGAATTTTATCTGCCTGAGCAGAGCCCATAGCAGAGCAGCAGGTGCCCTGCCTCACCCTTGCTAGGATGGGCACAACAAGGGTCTGCAGCCCTTTGGGATATCTGATTCTCTACCTGCTTTTTCCTCTTCATTTCCATTCAGGTCGTCCCCGTCGCCCTGCCACAGGCAGTACGAGACTTTCAGTGCCTGTCATCCTCTGCATTATCCTGGGAATCCTTCTCTGCCTGGTCCTTGCCATTCTTGCTGGGCAGATCCGGCGTGCCAGGGCACAGCAGAGAGGTGGGTCTCTCAGAACTGGTACGAAATACTTCCTTTAGATGGCCCCAAGTGTTTAGCTGGCTGGGGAGGCAGTGGGGATGGGTGACTGAGATGAACAGCACCTGTTGCCACACTAAGATTTTTCACTACTTTCTAGCAGTGAAAGAGCCCAGAGGTGCTTATCCTGGAAAAGTCAGCACCTCTCAGTGTCATTCTAGGTACCAACCAGGCCATGGAGACCCCTTTAAGGCACTTTTCCTTTTTGTGACCTCAGCCTGAGTATGAGCAGAGACTGTGTAAGTGATCATTACCTTTTACTTTCAGGCTCCAGGCTATCCTACAATCCCTTCTCTGAGGCTGTCTATGAAGAGATTGATTATAACCTGATGAGGGAAAAGCAGGGCATGACTTTCTTCTCAGGTCTGTGTGTGTGTCTTGCTCTTCTCAAGGGAAAGCTCCTCCTTTCTGATCCCAATCTGATACTTTGCAGCTCCCCAGTCTACTGGGAAATTAAAAATTCCTGGATTTGAGGAAAGGAGTTTTCTGCCCCGTGGACTCTGTCAATTCCTCTCCTAGGAACAATTTGGCTTTTGCAGTCCTCACTGCGGACATAGACTATAGATCAATATATGACAAACAAGCAAACAAAAGCCTTTTGCTGCAATTATTTAAAGCAGGGACAAATAAAGGAATAATTTGCATCTCCCTCACAGCAACTGGATCCCTGTAGGTTTCCTCCCGTGGATTGGTTTTCTCCCCTTGTGGCTTGCTTCCCCCATGATCCATGAGGGATGTTATGGGGCCCCTGAGGGATTCTTGGTTATTCCATTGTAAGCCTTGCAGAAGTAATGCTGACTGCCAAAGAATCTGTTGCACTTGGATGGTATTCCTGGGGCCTGCTCTTTTTCTCATGGTGCAGTCTTAGCACTTCAGGAGAGTTTAATCTGATATCACACTCTTTGTCATTTGTCTAGATTCTTATTCAGAGAGCTCAAAACCCAAGGAACACTTTTATAGGGGGGACAGTGATGAAGAAAATGGTCCTGGAGCAACTCAAGGTGAGGTTCATTCAAAGAAAGAGACCCCAAATCACAGTAACTTAATATCCAATATTACGAATGATCAAACTTTTACTTCATGTGTTAGAGATGTTTTGATGTTAGCCAAAATTTTCTGTGTAACTCTTGTGGTGGAACAGTGTCATACAATCTAATATACAAGTGCTAGTTTCCTCTTCTGTATGAGAAATTCATAAGAAATGTTTGCTGGTTGTTTTGCACACACTTCACAGGATCCAGTCACATGAGTACAACAATGTGGCAACTACTTCTCCAAGACATTGCCACCGTAATAGCTTGTAAACTGTTGGCTTATTTCTGAGACAAATGGGGAGAATTAAAACAGAGGAAAGACATAATAACAAATAGGAACACTGATGTATGATTTGAGCTAATTAGGGAATTTTAATCTGAGTGATCTGAAAAGAATACAAGTGATCTGAAAAAAAATACAAAAGATCAACTGCCAAAGGCACAAGCAGTTTTGGACCACAGTTGCCCATATCACAGACTCTGTGGCACCATGTTGTAGAAAGGAGCCTGCCCTGGTTTCCCAGAGCTTTTCCACAAACCACTCATGTCCACTGATTTTCTCAGAAGGCTTATTTATTAATATCAAGAAAACAGAACAAATCTTTCTCCCTCCAGCAGGTTCAGCTGCAGGGAACGTCTCTGAGTGTTTCCCTGTGTGTCTCTGACTGTGTCTCAGTCAGGAATTCACAACAAGACAGAGGAGGACATTTCATTGGTCAGGGCAACCACCTTACCATCAACATTTCTCTTATTTACATTCTTTCATCAAGGCTTTCTCCTGGGAAACTACAAAAGTTCCCTTAGAAAATGGTTTTCAGGACAAGTTAACAGAAGCTTGCATTTGTCCAGCCTTTCTCTGAGATTTCTCAAAAACCTACTACCAAGTCACCACCACACCACGTGTTTATTTTCTATTGCTTTTCTTATATTAAGGACTTTTTTTCTTTAAAAATAAACTAAAAGCTTTTCCTTACTTGCTTTGAAGTGCTTATAAAGAAGATAACTATTCTAAATAATTTCTCTTTCTCTTATCAAATTGGATATTGATTTCTAGGTAAAAAGTGAAACGGGAGTGCTTTGATTTATGGTTATACATGTATTATTGATAAGCATTGGTATATACAATGAAGCTGTGAACACTAACATTCTCTGAGGGATGGACTCTAATTAAGCAGAGACATGCCAGTATTACAGCCCTGTGTCACTGTATCATCAGCTACTGCTTTCCCTAGTGGAAGATCTCTCCCCCTGCTATAGTTAATACCTGTACTGTTCCAGAGACCTCTCCACTGCCTGAAAATGCCCTGGAAGATGGTTATGACGATGCAACAGAAGCTCCTGGACCTAGAGATGCTTCTCTTCCCGAGCAGAACAAACAGGAAATCATTGGGATCCCTGGAGAAATTGACAGAAACAAGGATTCACAGACAGGTGAGGCTAGAAGAGTAGTGCTGTTTGTTCATAGAGCCAGCTAACCTATACCCATGCTCTGCTTTCCTCACAGCCAGAAAATTCTTGCCTGTGGCCAACCCAACCCAAGTTTCCATTGCTGCAAATTGAAATTGTTACTTCTTATTAGAATGACCACGGGGACAGAGGGTAGCAGTCATCTTTGTAACAGCCTTTTAAGTACTTGAAGACTGCTGACAGTTTGTTTACATACCTGTCCTCAGTTATGTTTAGTATTTTGTTTCTCTAGACAGCCACAACCTAAATTAGTCAACTTTCTACTTAGGCCTTGTTGACAACACTCTGCTCATGATGTGTCTCCATTCAGACTGTGCCAGTAGGTCCATATCTTTCAAAAATTATTTCAAAACCAAAATTTTACAGTATTTCTTTACAGCATGGTACTGAGATCTTACTAGTGTCAGGTAGAGCAGAAGGACAAGCTCTTATTTCTTACAGCATATCCTTCTCTTTATGGATGCCAGTGTGATACTTTCTTTTTTTTCCAACAAGAAGACACTCTTGAGAATGCTCAAAGTCTGATGCAGCTTCATATCCCGTTCTGTAAAGTACTACATATCATTAGTCATGGATCTTTCAAATTATGCAGGTGACTGCTTCTCCCTTCATCTGTAGCCTTCTATGTGCCCTTATTTGATCTCATTCTGTGTTCATCAAAACGTTGACAGGATCACTTGAATTATAGTATGGCATGTTATCATCTGGAAAACACAATAAGAATATGTGTCTTTTATCTTAGGACTTAAGAAAAATACTTAGTTGTATTTAGGGGTGTCAAAGAATCTTACCAGGTGCAGTGAGCTACACTACCACTTTTGACTGAATTTGTACCCAGTCTACAGAGGTTTGGGTTAGATTATATTTCTCTAGTGTATGTATAAAAATTTCATGTATGTGAGTTAAATGACAATTTTTTCTACTCCCTTATAAAAGGGCTTAGATAACCAAAAAGAAAAATGAGATTCAGCTACTGAGGATTATTTTTGATAAATTCAATCTATTATCTGCCTGTTTGTTCTTTTTCTCCTGTCTCCTTACAAGTAGTTCATTTGCTCTCATATCTCTCTAAACTCGAACTTTCTGTAACTCTTAATCCTCTTTCTTCTCCCACACATGCCACCTTAAAAATGAGCATGTGTTGCTCAAGCTTTCTCAGTGTTTCAGAGCCTGTTCTCTGTGAGTTCTTAAAGACAGTGGATAGTGCCTGGAGGATGGATTCAGACAGGTTTTTAACCTAGCACTAAATTTTGTCAGGTCTATCTAATCCAGGAAGAATTACCAAAAAATATTTAAGACAGAATTTTCTTTATCTGTGCATTTAATATCATTATATAGAGTTATATGTAGTTCCACCTATATATAATATAATGTGGAATGCCTTCTGATCTGAACTGTGCTTTTTGGGATAGTGATAACTATTTCTGGCCTATTGGAGACATGGAAAAATAATCAAAATATAGAACTCAAAATAACTAGAGAGACATTAGAGGTTTTATTAACAGCCCATGAATATATTCATTTTAACATTGTGTATAAAACTTTACCCTAGTATTTGTGTACACACAGCAGAAGGCAGTGACATAAGCATTTCTCAGGTCTTTCACAGTCACCTCTCTCTTAGGCTCCAATTTCTGGAGGAGACAAGTGACAACCTCTGCACAAGCACACAGAGGTAACATGTACAGGATGTGCATTTATCTATCTCAGTGTTCTTCCCTTCATGTTTTCAGACTGGACTCCTGGAAACAGGACCTCTGAGGCTGAGACACCTCCATCCCCTGCTCCTGAAGATGCAGGCTATGACGACATTGAAGAGCTGGGACACTGACAGAAACTGCTGAGCTGTACTGACTTCTTCTGGAAATACACCACTGTTTATCAAATGCTAATCCTGCACTAGTAGAACCAGAATAACCTGCTTTTAGGATTAGTTTGCATAAGTTTGGTTTATTTGTAGAGAAGTGATTACATACTTAGAAGATAAACAAGCATGGCTGTTAAGTAAATTTTTCAAATTTCTCTTATAATTTCTTTTAGTTAAGACTTACTGGACACTTCTTGCTTTTATTTTCAAATACCTTCATTTAAATTATTTTTTAATTGAGTTTCTTTTTAAAAGTATGATATTTTAGTATTAGAAACTGTCCAAAGATCTCAAATTTATGCTTTTCCTCCCAGATACATGGGACAGCTTTCTGGGGATTATTAGGAACGAAGACTGAGCTGCAAGAAAATCATCAAAATTCTGTTTCAGCCAAGTTTTTGAGAAAGGAATTCTTGCTGATTGCTTCTGCAGCAACAACAACAAGACCTGACAGGCATGCTGAGGCACAGGAGAGAAATACATACACACCTGGGATTTAACTGCGTCATGCAGATCTACTTTTCCTGGCTAAGGCAAAAACTGGGAATATAGAAATAGAGAGTGTTTGCAAGGAAGAGGAAAAGGCAGCAGAAACTGACAGGGGCAACCAATTGTATGCCAGAAAAAAGGTGTAGCAGCCTATTTATCCCTGTCAGAACTATCTACACAGGACAGAACTTCTCATCTCCAGGTGCACCAGGCAGTGACTAGGAAGAAGAAATCCCCAGGGACTCAGAGATGGCAAAACTGATGTCATTGGTATGATCCAGTTGAGCTGAGTGTTCCCCAAGTCACTGTATATAATCCTCAATGCAACAAGTGGACTGATATGGGAAAGGTGTTAAAATTTGTAGCCAAACTCAGGTCAGCATTCTGCCTGACTTGAATGGGATCAGCACAAGGAAGTTTTTAGCATAATTGTAGGAATTGGATTGAAAGCATATTAACAGCACAAGATTAATAAAATATGTAACATGGCTTAACTGTGGGATCTATCAGGAAAAATTTCTGTTCTAAGGGATGAAAACAGATGCATACAGGATGAAACCAAAGAGAATCAGGCTACAGCTGAGCTCATTACAAATCCATCTTTCAAACTCTTGAAAAAAACAGCTACAAAATGAAACTGTTTGTGAGTGGGGTTACAGGCAGCAGTGCTTGCTGCAGTCTGTGTAGCCAGCTGTGTTGCAGTCATCTCTTCGTGCACATATTTATCACTTTGGAACACACACTCAGCCTCACTACTGGCTGAACCAGCACTTGGGAAAGCAGTAGTCACATCCATAATCTCCAGTGGCCTGAAGAGAGGAACCCACAGACCCCAGAGGATTCCTGAGGCAGTGATTTATATCAGCTCTTTAAAGTCGCGCTCTGCAGCATTTTTGACCCCTTGAGAAAAATGTAAGGCGGGATTTCCCTTTGGAGAAGCCCTACCAATTCTCCTAAATAGACTTTTTATTCAGTCACTCATTCATTCTTTTTTGCCACCAATATGCCTGGTAAAGACTTCACACTTAAGTTTCCCAGCTTTCTCCCAAATCTTTTCTCAACAATTGGCTCACTGCCCGGTGCTCAGGTGTTGAAGACGGAAGTGAAGGGTCACAAACTGTTGTTCGCAGTTCAGATTTTTCATTCTTGAGTTCAGGTTACTCATGATTCAAAAAGCTGCTTTGTTAAAAAATCAAGATTACAGCCAGAGGAGGGATCCAGGAGCACGTTCCGTCTCACATCCAGGACTGACGGGGGCTGCTGCGCGGGGAGGGAACCGTGGGAGAAGGAGAGCGTCTTGGGATCGCACAGGACTTCCCGTGGGATGGGCAGGGGAGGAACCAAACGTAGGGAAAGGGAAGGGCTTAGGTGAATGGAGGAGGAACAAATGTGGGAACACGGAGGGTAGGGGGATAAAAGGACCAGGGGCAGGTAAATCGCTTGCTCCAGGGAAAACATGCTGGACTGCTCCGCGGAGTCAGCTCCCGGGTTCCTTCCTCGGGAGCCTGCTCTCCCCCGGCCTCGCCATGAAAAAGGGAGGGCACAGGCTCCCTCCGGTCCCCCTGCGATCCCACTCTTCCTCCCGGGCCGGGACTCGCTGGAGAGCCAGCGCAGCGCCCCGCAGGGCCGGGCCGAGCGAGCAGTAGCGGCGGGCGGGGAGGCGGAGCCGGAGCCGGAGGGGCGGCGGGGGAGGCTCCGTGCCGCAGGGCGGAAGGGCTGCCTCACTCCCGCTCCCTGCCCGGGGCGGTGCCGCGGCACGGCACGGCACGGGGTCAGCATGGGCCGGACGCTCGTGGAGCTGTTTTACGATGTGATCTCCCCGTACTCCTGGCTGGGGTTTGAGGTGAGGGGGCGGCAGAGGGAGGGAGGCCCCTCCCGGGTCCCCGCGGTGCCTGAGCGGCTCTGGAATCCGGCCGGTCCCGTCGCCGCTTCCCCTTCGGAAGGGCCGCTCAAGGGCAGCTCGCCCGGCCGGCTGCGGGCAGTGCCCTTCCCGCCCCGCAGTTACTTTTTCTCTCACCTCTGACGGGTGCCTGGGCTTCTCACCCGCGTGCTGAAATCCAGGGACACCAGGGAAGCGTGTCCGAGCCAAACAGCAGTGTGCGAGTTAGTGCCGAACATTTTGCTTCGGGAATAGTTTCCAAGTTTAACAAGTGCGAGCGTCCACGCATGAGCCTGATCTTGCCCTTACTTACTCGTGCTTAGACCTGTATAGTCGTAACAGGAATAAACACCCCTCAGTTCTTCTGAGATCAGAGTTCTCTGGCAGCATCCAGAAAAGGCTTTAGGACTAGCCCTAATACAATAGGAAGGGATTTATCTGCAGTGTTTATTTACTGCCTTAGCTGTGCACAGTCGTCTCTGACTGTGAATCCATCACTACTCTTGTCACGTTGCAGGTTCTCTGCCGGTACCAGCACATCTGGAATATTGACCTGCGCCTCCGTCCAGCTTTCCTTGGTGGCATAATGCAACAAACTGGTATGGAGTACAGGGCGATTAGCGCTGTAGGGAGATTCCTTCTTCACTAGCAGAGCACTAGTGCGCAGGCCCTTGGTGTGTGCAGAGCCCACGCAGAGCCAGCTCTGAACTAAGTCTGGCACCAGTAACAAATTAACTATAGGACTGTGGAGCTCCAGAGGGATTGAGAAATTAGTCACAAGGAATTTCACACTGTTGCAACTACACAGTCAGTCTGTGCCAAAGTTCATCAGTTCTAAAACACAATAATAATGATAATGATAATGGTAATAATAGAGGGATTGTTTTCCTAGAGTTAGATTTCAAACCAGAACTAATTTGTGGAACATTTGCACTGTGTAATATGCAGGAAGGATACAAGGATGTCCTGAAACAATACTTGTGGCCTTAATTAGATCACCAAGACTTATAAATTAACAAGTCTTTACATCAGTTTACCCATGCATCAGGAGTTGTCTAGCTAAAAGTCATTTATCTGAATCAACATAAATCCCTGCTTGGACATTTCTACCTTGGTTTAAAACTGATTCAGCTATCTTAAAGGATTGATCTGTGCAAAACCCAAATAAACCATGTTTAAACCATAGCATTATCTTTGGAAAAGCTGAGTATGTTTCAGTTAGCCAATACAAAATTATACTATGAAATTATACTCTTACTTAGGTACATATACGCATGAGGCATACTTTGTCCAGTGTTGGTTTGTTCAGTGTTATTATAATCCAGTTGGAAATCTCAACAGAGCTTTTTCCTAAAAGGTAACAAGCCACCAGCAATGTTACCAAAGCGTGCTGAATACATGCTGAAGGATATGAAAAGGATGGCAAAATACTACCAGGTGCCTCTACACGTGTCCGGAGATGACTTCCAGCGTATCTTTGCTACAAGTAAGCTTAGCTTAGCTGGTATTTCTCATCTCTAGAACTTTTGATTCAGGTTTTTCCTACCAGTAATGGTGAAGATGAATTCCCTGTGTGCAGCCTTTTCCCGAACCTGTGAGCAGTATGGAGTCCATGGATTCTTAGCCATGAAAGAAATTTCTGGTGAAATGTGGCTGTGAACGATACTAGCGTGGGAGGTAACTGTGGCTCAACATGAGCTTTACAGTACAGACTTTGGGTTTCTCAGGATTGTTACAGGGGAGATCACACTGTTTTTAGGTGGCACTTGTGCAGACCACCCCTGCTCCTGCTCCTGTGCCTTGTCTCAGTGTTTCTCTGTCTCCCCACGAATCCAGGCAGTCTGGCAGCCATGCGCTTTGTCACAGCCATTGACATGACAAACCCACAGTACCTGGAACCCTTATCTAGGGAGTTCTGGATGCGGTTTTGGTCACAGGTCAGTATTTTATGCAGCCAACTTCTTGACCCTTTTCTGTCACCCTTCCTGCCCCACATCATTCAAACGTGGAATTCCAGCAAGAGGAACAAAATGTCTTTTAATAAAAAGTCATGGCAGGAACTTAAGGTCACAGTGGTTCAGGACCACTTTGACAAGAACTAGCTTATAGTCAGCTTAATTCACCTTCTTTTAAGTATATATGGTGGGTCCAACAGGCTGAGTGGGTCAGTGATTCGTATTAGAAAACACTCCTAGCTTAGGTGACTTAAGACCTTTTCTGAGGTAATTTCTCCAGCAACTAGTATTGGGTTTATTTGTGTTTTCTTAAAAGACTTGCTTTTAAGTCCAGAGCTGAGCTTTTGTTTCTTAAATATTGATTTACTTCTTTTATTCTTTCACCAGCATGAAGATATAAGTCAGCCAGAGAACATATTGGCTGTAAGTGTCTCCTTTTTCTCAGTGCTTCTGCATTTTTCATAGAGACTCTTATTGATGACTTGGATCAGTAATAGACATAAACACAGCTTAGTCAAATGAACACTTGGAGTATTGGAAAATTTCAGGTAGAAAAAAAATTATTTAATTTTCCTAGCAACTGTGTTTGGAATTATTTTCAGGTTTTTTTTCTTGTCATGCTTTGCATGACATTCAGAACCAGAAGCCACTTTTTTTGGTTAATTCATGTGGCAAGATACCCAGGATGGACAATGAATGAGTTATCTGTTGATACTGGTTTATTAGCAGTCATGAAAGTATCATGAACAGTTTCTGCAGAATGCATTGAGGTATTGCTGCTATATGAAATTTCCAAGTGAAATGCAACACTTGGGGAGTGTTGGGAGTCAGGTTTTCTATTAACCTCAGTGCTATATCTCCCTTTTTATGCCTGGAAATTAATACTCTTGATGTATTTTCTTTTGCTGTTTCCATTTTGTTTATTACAGTAAAAGCTGTGATGGCAGGTTAGTTAGTATACCAGGAGATCCTCTTGAAAGGGTCTCCTTTCTATTGTTTTCTAAGTTCTTCGAAAATGAAGAAAAGAGGGGAATTGTCCATGGCTGATCTCTCCTATCCAGTGTCCCTAGCAGAACTCTGAAACTTGCAGTCTTGCTATTCCCCCCAAATCTCATCTTTGCACTTCAGCTTCACCTTAGTGTAGCTTTTTTACCAAATTTTCAGCAAATGTTTGCATTTTGCCTTTTTAAGAAGCAAGATTTGAAGGATATAATTAAAGTGTGGTACTTTCACCCTGGTAGGCAGCCAAGCACCACACAGGTGCTTACTTGGTTCTTCCCACTGCTCAGGAGGAGAGGGGAAGAGGAAAAGAATAAAAGCCAGAAAACTTGTGGGTTGAGATAAAATTGCTTAATAAGCCAAAAAGAAGTGGAAGCAGAGTGAAAGAAAACAAAGAACCACCTCCTACATGTAGACTGATGCTCAGCCAGTTCCCAAGAAAAAGGTTAACCTCCTTAAACCCCCTTCTCACCAATTACTGCTGAGCATGGTCTATCTCTGGTTAGTTCAGGTCATCTCCCAGCCTCTGGTGAAGCCCCAGTTTATTCACTGTGGGGGAAGAATGAGAACCAGAGACTGCCTCAACACTGTGCAAACACCACTCATCAATAGCTAGAATAATTAGAATGTTATCAGCATTGTGTTGGTCACAGATCTGAAACACAAAACCACAGGAGCTGCTGTGAAGAAAGGTAGCTCCATCCCAGCTAGACCCAGGACATAAATATATACAAAGCGTTGTCACATGCCCTCTGAATCTATCATTATTTAAATAAAGCAAGGACATGCAGAACTTCAGCGCCACAGAATTTAGTCACAGTTTGGCAGCCAGTGAGTGTCCCTCTCTGGCAGAGAGGCAGGTGCCCCTTGTCTGCTTGTGTCTGTCTTCATTCACTCCTGCAGCAAATACTAGACTTTCCTCTCTTCTAGAAATTTGTCATCCAAAGCAGGGTGAGAGGTCCCAACCCAATCATCTGAGTCTTTATAGGTGAATTTATTTTACACATCAGTCAGAAAAATTGAACTTTTTTACTTGATAATGATTCCTTAGTATTTTTTTACTTCTTTATTTAGGCAGCAGTAGCTTCACATGAATTGCTGTAGCAACAATGTATAGTCTGAACTCTGCCCACTTAAATACTCTTTCTGCCCTGAAATGGTGAGGACCAGATATTACATCACTGTGTAAATATTGCAGTCTAAACACTGTGGCTACCAAGCACTTTGTTCTAGTCCAGTGCTACACTTGTTTAACCTCCTGTTCAAGCACAGTTAAAAAGAGCACCTCATTTCCCTGATGTGCAAGTTGGAGAAGGTACAAGAAAATGGGTGTGCTAAACAAAAAAAAAAGATTGAAAGAAAGAGTCATTAACACTTGCATGTGCAGGATTACTTGTCCATGTGCAATACTGTGGGTTTTTTCTTTTTAGGGAAAAAAAAAGGCATGACATTCAGGTAGATGGCATGAGGTTAAGGAGATTTTTTTCCTTTTTTTTTTTTTAATAAATACTCTATTAAAATAAGTAATAAATACTTTATTAAAGGGATACTTGTAATTTTATTACCAGATAACCATTGTACCTTTAGATTTGGCTACTTTGTCTCATTCTTGCATGGCAGAGGTACAGGGGAGGTGAAAAAGATACAGCAGTAACACTGGCAACTATTTAACCTCTGTGATTTACAGTGTCTTTCATGCAGTGTCACTTAGAGATCCCATGTGGCCACATTTGTCACACAAACTGCTTCTGTCTTGGTAGGCTTGTACAGAGATTTAATTTTTCATAACACCAGTCTGAGTTTGTTTGTAAGGTATCTGATGAGTCACTGTATCAAAGGGTCTTTTTTTTTCTTCAGTTTCAGAACTACTGGGAAAAAAAGTGCAGATTTGGGGCTTGGAAAATGTCTCTTCTGCTTTGTATCTGAGAGTTGTTAAATGATGAATAGGTTGGGAATACAACAAGTCAGTTGTGCAAGAAGTGCTTCGCATGTATTTTGAATTTTTTTTGGCAATAGACCTTAGGTGATAATACCGAAGATTAAATTAATTAGACCGGGGTAGGAATTAGAGTATTTACTATTTTAGGGTATTCTTAATTATATCATCTTTTCTCAGGTTGCCCGACAGGCTGGGCTCTCGGCAGAGCTCTCCCAGAAGGCACTTGAAATGATTTCATCCCCTACAGTGAAGGACCGACTGAAAGAGACAACAGCTGAAGCGATTAAATATGGGGTGAGATGCTTCCAATGGCATTGGGCTTCACAGCTATGCACTGCTTCCTTATTAAGAACACAAGGAACAATGAGGGTGATGATTAGAAAGCACTATATAGACCATCTCTTCCAGGTGCTCCTTATTTTTCAGTGTGTGAAAGCCACCTCACTGTTGGTGGTGGTTTATCTCACTGCCATCTGGAAAAACAAGGTTGACCCACTCGGCTCATTCCAGCTGGACAGCAAGGACAGGACCAGTTTATTGTTACTTGAAATAGAACTGTGGATCAATCAGGTTGTTTTTTATGCTCCTTCAAAAGGGGCACACAGGCACTGGAGAGTCACCTACTTTCTGATGGCTTCATTGGACTTATCTTTAAGAATGAAGAAGGTGAAAAGAAAGGGAGGAAAAAAAGTAGAAGTTATTGGGATTTATTCCTGAAGATTGATGATATGTCTGCAAGAAATTCTCACATTATAACATTCTCTGTTTCATCTCCATGGTGTCAATAGGCATTTGGGATGCCTGCTGTTGTGGCACATTATGATGGGGGACCTCATCTCTTTTTCGGCTCTGATCGCTTAGAGCTGCTAGGCAGTGTTATAGGTGAGTCTACCTCTTAACATCACTTTGGTTTCATGCTTTCACCCTCTTGTGAATAATAACAAAATATGTAATGCTGTAGAGTAAAACACTCTTAAAGGCTTTCAAATGCTAAATAATGTTGGTTATCCTTCTCCTGGAATGAAACTGCTGACTGAAATCTGTCTCAGTACACTCAGAGTGACCAAATGTATAGTCCTTTTCCAGACCAGAAGTAACTTGAGTTCTCCAACCTCTCAGTATTTTTCAAGGCTTTGTTCTCCGTGTGCCATTCTCAAAATACTACTGAAACTCTTTAGGTCTCAAAATATTCATATTTAACCTTTTGGTACTGGACAGTAGTACTTAAGATTAAGGCTAAGATTAAGACTATGGCTGGTACTGCTTTTTTCTTTTTTTTTTTTTGTAGTTTTAACATTTTCGCTTTATCTGTTCGTTCTTAGTAAAAACACATTATTACAGCTCCCCAGTCCATAACTTGTGTCTACCTACATAAGTTTTTAAAAGCTATTCATATATTGACCATCCTTCTTTTCATTTTTCTATTAACAGAATACACACTGTAAATTCTTTAAGAGATTGAAGTAGGTTGTGATAAATAAAACTAAAGTCACCTATTTTTATGAATTAGAGGACATTTGACTATTGATCTCAAGATCTGGCACTTGAGAGTATGCCTCTTGAAAGTTATGCACATAATTAGCTCTGATGCATTTGTGGAAAACATTCAGTATTAAAGTAAAAAGTTTTCAGTAAAAAGTAAAAGTATTCAGTATTCAGTAAAAAGTATTAATTTATGTAAATTAGTATTAGTCATAGGCTTAAACAGAAGGAAATTTTTTGAGGGTTTTTTTTAGTCTTCTGGATGAGTTTATGATTGTGTAAAATATTCTTGGTGAACATGCGAGTGAAGAAGAAGAGTACCCAGCACCCAGTAAAGTAGTCACTAATACTGACTGGAATGTTGTGTCCTGGTTTCTAGTCTCAACTCCAAGGACTTAATCAGATTTTCCTTTTGATTCTCCGACTCCCCAGCCTTGCACCCCTTTTTTTTAACCCCCAGCCCATGCAAAAATGAGTCCTAAAAAGAACTGATTTGACTCTCATGAAATACCCCAGACCTGCAGAATGTCTCATCTGTAATAGAGGAAAATAATTCTTGTGTACAGTTTTGGTTGTGACTAGATAGTGCAAGATTCATGGAGCTGGCTGAAGCATGCCAAACAAGATATAAATCTGTATTCCATCACCAGTAGTTACCCTTCAAAAGAGTAGGAACAGTAATCCTGCTGCAGAGAAATGACCAGGCAATCACTGCTATGGATTACATTTTAACTGTCTCTTTTGTGCTGGTTTGTCTTGCAGGTGAAAAATGGCTGGGACCAGTTCCAAGCCCCAAGCTGTGAAAAGTCCTGGGGAAATATATAGGAAGGAAAATATACATGTCAATCTTCAGTGATTATCTGAATGTATTCAATTCTATGGAGAGATGGCTTTCTCATCCTTAACTGTTAACTTTACAGCTTGGTCTCATCTCTAATTTTGAAGAATTTCAAGGTTTGCCAGTATTACCAGCCAGATGACGTGTTTGCCAATAGAAATGTGATTCCTTTCTTTCAAAACAAAGATTAACATTAAAGATTACACTTCTTGCAGAGTGAACATTCGTCTTTCCTGGTTGATTTTCTTTCCCTTACTCTAAAAACATGAGGATTGCATTGTTATTGGACTGTGATCTCTGGATTTCTCCTGTCTTCCTGCTTGTCCTTTATAAACACACATACAAACACACAACCTAAGAGAAGCTGGCCACATTCTGCTTTTATTTTAAGTCCAATATACTACATAAACACAAGAAGCACAGGATAAGGTATTAATACTTCCTTTTACCTGGGATCATGGCAGCTGAAAAGCCCATGGCACAATTCAAGCCCAAAGAAGAGTCTAGAGAACCAATCAAGTATTTCAAAAGGAACTGTCCCCATCCTGAACAATATTTGATACACCTTGCTCTGCAGTGACTGACATTTGTGGAAACCACCACACACATGCATTCTTTGGCACCAACCCCAATCCTTGCAGGGGTTTTTAATTAATGCAAGTTTTACAGTAATCTCTTTGGAGGATGGTAGTGAATGCCACTGTAGGTTCAGCTGGTAACTGAACTATAGACTCTGTTTTGCTTCCTCAAGGATGCCCTAATTGCTGCCTATCCAAAGGTGTTTTGGATATGGCTGTGAGGGACTTCCCATCATGTCATCTGCAGAGGGAAAGGTATGCAAACAATAAAATTAAGAAATATCACATGAAAACAGTTTGAGCCTGGCCCTGTTTTGGCTGAATTTGAATAACACATGGAAATTTGGTTTATATAGAGTTTGATTTCTCAATGATTCCACCCTGTCTCTTCTGATGCATCACTGAATGAAACAGCAGCAGCAGGAATTCCCTTTTTTGTCCTTTTCTGAACTTTAAGGTAAAGCATATTCATGCGTTTTCACGTGAACAGCAAATCCTGGAAGAAAGCATCAGAAAAAAACCTGTATCCTTCATGTTCTTATAGCTGTCAGTGTTGTGGAAGTATCATTCGTTGCCCCATCCACAATTTTTACTTCTTTCAGCTCTTCAGGAAATACCCCAGGATTGGAGGAGTCCTGCTTCCTTTCTACCAGTGCACTCATTAGTCTTTGGGCATATCCAGCCTGGAACTTAAGGAAGTCTTTGTGAGAGAGGAGTAAGAATGACAGGGAAGTTACCATGTATGTGGGTGCCATAGGTTTCTTTGAGTTTCCCTTGAAGCCATGTTAAAGAAATTTTTTACCATTTCTACCCGAAACTTGCTAGTATCCAGTCTGTGCTATCAAACTGATTCAGAGGTTGTGACAAAATGAAATGACAAAAACATCACTTTAAGCCAGTAGTGCTGTTTCAGAAGTGGGTAAAATGCCCTTTTGTGGAAATAATGAACTCTGGTAAGGAGCTGGTGAGAATTCAAAGAACATCTGGAAATAATCTCACATCAAAAACCAGTGCCTTGTGAAACTTCGTTATTTGAACCACATCAATTGTAAAATAACCAGCCTTTGTGGCAGAACATTGTTGATATGGCAGATGGACCAAAAGAGATGGATCTTACAGACTGCAAAATATTTCACAAAATTATCTTAAATGCTCTTTGACTTATTTCAAATCAGTGGAAATTAAATGCTCAAAACTCTTAAGCACTTAAGCACTACTGAGAAGTGTTGCTTATTGCCTCTAATAGCCACCAGTATGTGCAAAATCACAGCCTTTACATTAGTATCAGTGAGTTTGCATGTTGCTGCAATTCTGACTCTGTGCCTATTTTGAGCAAAATTTGCCTGTTTGGGAGCAGAACTTTGAGAAAGTTCTGCCCCTCGTTCAGACAACCTTGTTCCTGTAAGGCTCACAGACACGATGTGAGCACAAGCTCTTGGCAGACACTCTGGGGATGACCCCAGTAAGGGCTGGCTGGCAGCTGCAAGGTCATGCCTGGTTCTGATCTTTGCTGTAGCACACACTGAAGCAGTCTCAGGGGTGAGTACCAGCTCCCCTCTCTGATCTGCACCAGTGGCCATCACCACATGGAGTTGAACTGTTCACCTGACTGCTCTGAATGCCACAAGGTGGCAGGGCAGCCAAAACTTGAGCACTGAGGATCTTAACAGCAATAATAAGAACTACCAGCTATTTAGGAATATTTAAGAATAGCTGGAGGAATTTTCTTCCATAAAGATGATACCTCTTCTACTCAGCTATACACCAAACTAGTTCCTGAGAGCCTCACATCTCCACCACTTTCAAGGCAGCTGTTTAGCTGTCAGGCCAGAGAAGATACTGGGTAAGGAAAGGGACACTGAGCAAAAAGAGAGACTCAGTAACACAGGCAAAACTGGACTATGAATTCTAGGGAACAAACCTAAAGTTATGTTCCCCTTTGCTCTATTACAGACCTCACCAGGAAATCAAGTCCCATTTCCCATATCAGGAAAAGCTATGAAACTGGCATGGACAAGTAGGTCCCACCAATGCCAGGCTGAAAGCAAACAAGCAAGTGTACAGATAGGCACAACATCAGAAAATGAACAACAGGAAGGGGGTCTGTAAAGTAATGAAACTTTAAAAAACAGAGATTAGGCACAGAGAAAGGTAGGTTGCATCTGAGCAAAGGAAACTGAACAATCAAAGACAAAGAAGAGAAAAAAACTGTGCCTAAATTAGGACAAAGAAAAGAATCTCAATGGGAAATGCTGGTCCCTGAAAGGGAGGAGGCAACCGAGAAAGTAAGAGCTTAGGTAAATCAGATAGGCCAGAGTTGCTGGCCATGGAAGATCGCTTGGGGAGGAAGGTAAAGGACTAACTCTTTTTCCTGAGAAGCTGTACAGCACTTGATGCACTGCTTCAGTGAGGCAGGGATGGCCAGGGCCCCGTGGCTCTCCTCCCTGTGTCCATTACCTGTGCTCCTGACCCCGCGTGCAGCAGGCAGTCCTCCAGCGCTGACATCACACGCAGCACAAAATGGAGGCCTGCAGAACAAGGCACTGCTTTAACATCCCTGCAAGCACCTTCCTACTGCCCTTTCAACCCTCAGTAAGCAACGTCTCCTAAATCAAGTCTCTCTCTTTTCTCCCATCCTTATCTCTGTGCAAGTGAGAAGGAAACATTTTATTAAAGCACTTACTGGATTATGGTGCTGAGCATCTGCTTTGCTGCCTTTTCCTTTCCCAGTGGAGCCAGCAACACTGCTGGAAGGAAGCAACCTGCTTCCTAGAAGGGAACCAAGCACAGAACAATACAGAAATAATCAAGATGGCATCCCAGGAGCAGCACACATAGCTGGTTTTACCCCTAAGTTTTCACAGATCTGTGGCTCATCCACAGGTTAAGAGTGAAAGGAATGTACCTATGCCCAAACTGACCAATGTTACCTTGACCTATTTCTCATTCCAGCTTGAAACATGAGGAAAGTGACTGCCTTCATTTCATTTAAAAAAAAAACCATCGGCCACTGGTTCCAGACAATCTGAATTACTTATTCCCAAGGATACGCATTTGTGAAGCAGACTCTAATCTTTCGCTCTCACAGTGTTTCTCTTCCTTCTCTCTCTGACCCCTCCCTTGAGGTTCCCACATCTGACCTCAGGGTTTAAGGAATTTGACTCTCATCACATATCAACACCGTGGCAAAACCAGGGATTAAATACTTGCAAAATTCACAAATTAAAAGCATTCTTTTGCTTTCTGCAATCGGCTTATATTCACCATACACATTTCTCAAGAAATGAGTATGATGTCTTCAATGTAACACCTTCTTAACCATTTTAAATTTCTTCTTAGGTGATCCTCCATTCTATCCATTCTAAGGTTAAATTTGATAAATATGGTAATTTCATAACCAGTATAGTTTGTGGGAGCTTATGCATAACTATTGCAACAGTATATTTTAACTCTCTTCTTTAAATCAGAGGAACATGAAAAGAGTTTGAATTAAAGAGTTGATATCAGTGGGGAATGTGCTAGGGGGTAGAATGAGCAGGTGAATACTTCTGATGGCATATCTAGCCACCATTCAGTCAGGAAAGTGAAGAAAGTTAATGAGGGATTCCTGCAGTAAGATGCTAAGCTAAGACGCTCTTCCCAGGAACACGTTTTTCTTTTTGACATATATGTGATCACACCAGTATTTTCTAGGAAATAGATGAGATGCAAATATTTTTTCAGCATTTTTTCCAAGGTAGACTATTCTCTTTCCCAGTTTCATTATGTTATTTAAAATTGAGATTTAAAAACAAAACTGTTAAATCACTGCCAAATGTTGCTAAACTGTGGTTTTCAACAACATAAATTTACAGTATGAGGGTTCTTCTCTATTTTGTATATATCCCAGTACCACTATGCTGAAATTTAATTATGATGTATATTTTTTGTAGGAAGTGACTAATAGTCCAAGTAACTGAATAAAAACACATCTAACACAACTGGTAGTGTCTAAGTGTTAAGGATAGTTATAGCTGAATTTTTATCCTGCCCTTAAAGTTAGGGGGAAAGTCACCTCTGCCTCATGTGATATGCACTGGCACATGAGACATGTTGGTGCTTTAAAGCCAACTCAGAAAATATTTTGGCAATGGCAGTTCTCTGTGTCTTGGTCTGGGAGCATAATGACCACAGGCTGCTGACATTTTTTTTTTCCTTTTCCTGTAACTTCACTCTTTCAATCTGAAAGGCAAATTGGATAACCCAAGAGTGTGTACATGGGTTAGGAATGCTGGAATCATTCAGCATAGGATCTAGACTCACACTGGGCATGTCTTAGGCTTCTCCATTAAAAAAAAAATCAGTCTGGACTGATTTTACACAGTGCCTTAACCGTGGCTGAATAGTTATTGGATAGCTCAAAAAAGGGCAAAACTAAAACACTAGGATACTGCTCTCTGTCCCCAGCGTTGTAAAACCTAAAAATTATGTTGAACTTCACATTGTGCTCTCTGTAATGATTATTCTCAGTGGTGCATATTAATGATTTATATACTGTGAGACAATAAGGAGTCAGCAGACAGGCAAATGAAGAGCAGTAGAGGCCATTGGAAAGCATCCCTATCTCCAGCATCCACAACAAAAGAGGAACAGAGCAGAGCTCTTGGCAGATTATCTGACAGCATCACATCTTCAATGCTGTTGCTAAGATACAGACAATTTTAAGCAGAGATCTATCTGATGGCCACTGTTGATATCTCATATACAGCAGCTGTGGAGACTGAGACCTAACTCTATCTTCAAAGTAAATTGGCTCCACTTTCTGACCCTTGTAATCTTTACAAACAACCCTTTTTCACACAATCCCCATAAAGTTTTCATGGTTCCTTCCAACCAATTCTCTTCCTTGCCATACACATAGTCCCTAGTACCTCTTACCACCTCAACAAGTTCCTATTCCAGACTTTCAGCAACAAGAAAGGCTTCAATCCAAACCAGTTCATTTTAACAAAGTGAAATGGAGCTGCAAACAGGCTCTAAGGTCAGGGCAGGTGATCCAGCTCCACAGCAGGGAATGCAGTAGTTGTCCCTGCTACAGGACTGAAGAGAACTACTAAGGACTACAGTCATCTCTGCACATCTCTGCACTGGGAATGGATCCAAGCTGATTTTAATGAACTACATTAGCTTTAATCAAGTACTAGACTAAGAGCCCAGCCTTGGCAAAAAAATCTCAGTGCAGGTTAGCTTCCTGATCACCCACCTTCTCAGGAGCATACTGCTTTGTTCAGGAAGCAGTTCCTATGATCCCATATCCAAACTTATATCCAAAGTTTATATGGGGACTGCATTCAGAAATGCAACCACAGCTCTCCACAGAAAACACATAACCACTTTAATTCTTTGCAGTCTACTGTAACTCCTTTTGCAGTATGTACAGCACAATTTATTCATGCCACTGAAACATTCTTTCCCCATTAAACTTTGCATGGCAGCTTCTCTCCCCTTTTTCCTGGGCTGTCATCTACCTGTGCTTCTAAAATATTAAGTACAGCATACAATAGATTTGGCTCAACCTCTCATACCCTTCTAGAAGCATAAGTAGAGGGGTGTTTCTATTTTTCTTTCTTTTTTACCTGGTGAGCTAGAAGTACTGGGTGTGCAGTCACTGTCATCCAGCCACATACTCTGAACCACTGAATCCTGTTTTGGAGGGCCCTTAAGTGAGCACATCAGCTCCTGGAGAGGGCAAAGAAGACGTGTTTTAATAATGCACCTGGTAAAATCAGGGAGGGTAGCCTCTGTTTTTTAGAGATCAAACACCCACCCTGTCATTCTCCTCTTCCTCAGATGTTCCATTTTCCCTCAATCCACTACAACAACTGCTTACATTGGATGATGAACGTGAGAGTGGCTGCATCACACAGTATCCTGAAGTCTGACTCCTGAGCATTCTGTGAAATGCAAGCATTCAACATCATCATGCTTATTGTTACACACAGGCTTAACTTTTTGAGGCATAGCTTTATTATACAGCAGTGACAAACAGTAAGAATAAAGTATTCATCCATAGCTATTTTTTCCACCTAGGAACAGAATTCAGGTGAACTGGCAGGCATACCTTAATTTCTAGTTGCTACATCATTTAGGAGAAACACCAATTCTCTGTCTCCATTCTAGAGAACTATATGAAAGGACAAGTCTGAATGAATTTTTAAGTCTCAGACCTAAGTGTAATAAAGCAGAGTGAGTCAAACCACCTGCATTTAAGTACTAAATACATCTAGACATTCATTAAAATAAACAGATGCCTTATTTTGGAGGTCAAAGATTTTAAGACTCTAAAATACAGTATGAAGAGGTTTTAAACTGAGTATAAAGGGCAGGTGCAACCCAGCCACCCATTCCCACAGCCACTCTCAGGCTTTCGTGTTTGGTCTTGATGTGAAATTCCAGACAGAACAAAGGGCCCATAAAAAGCATGCTTGTCATGTCACAGAGCTTACAAATTGTTACTGCTGTTTTCTGTACAGGTGTAACAGGAGGAGGCAGGAAAGCATACAGACATTAACCAATATTACAGAACAGTTAAATAAGAAAGTTTGAGGAAGCAATGGGAAGGTAGAAACACATTACTGAGATCTGCAATACTGCAGGATGTCTCAATGTCAAACTATTTAAGATCAAGTGCCAAGCTCTTGCACAGACACGTCAGAGCCTTCCTCCTGCTTACAGACAGGAACACACCTAGGACAGGATTCCCATCCTGGTGATTTTCCATGTGCCCAGTTGCCAGTAGACTGACTCCTGTAGGTTCATCCCACTACAGTTTAGCTCCCACAAGGCCATTTAAAGGGGACATTCAAAGCAAACTGTATTGAATCACTTTACCACCACTCTCTCAAATAGAACAGACACTGAAGTAGCCTGGTGCATGTTTCAGATCTATCAAAAAAGACCCTTAAGGTCAGCTCTTCCCAGCTGAGAATTTGGGATCCATTGCTTGCAGTCATCCAGGAGATACAGCAGTCCATGAAGCTTGACATGCTTACATAGTAGAAGGTGCACTGTGAGCCTCAAATTTATGGTGAAATACTCACTGTCTGCATAAGAGACCAGCTAGTAAGAGAGAGATGAAGTGCTTAAAAATGTTAAGGAACAAAAAAAGAGGCAAGAAAGATAAGACACCTTTAACATACTAAATATATTTATTCCTTCAGAAACACTGCAAAATGCGGCCAGTCTTGACCTACAAGCAGTAATGAAACCTAAAGTCCCAGGCATATTACATGCCAGCATGCAACAGGGAGAACAGTAAAGACAGGGCCAATACAGGCCAAAGATATTTCCTCAAGAGATTAGGAAATATATTTTGGAGGAAATGAAGGCCAACATGCTTCTCCCTTAGCAGAGCAAATCAATAACATGAATCTAAGTGAACTGGGATCTAGGTTTCCACAAAGTATCTCCTTCTCAGCACCCTTCCTCAGCATTCTCCATCCTTGTTCTCTGCACTGCATTTCTTGACCTGTGTCAAGGCACAGAGGTGGAACAAGAGACAGAGGTGGAATTCTGTTCTTCTGCTCTTGCTTTCTGCAGGCCAAACTATTCTCACTCATTTGAGGGGAGAGGAAGGGAAGAGAAGGGGTCGCACTCAAGGTGGCCTCCTTTCCCCATCATTAGTAGAGGTTGGTTCAGTGGCTGCTGACTGGGCAATGGGAAGGGCATAGAGCCAAAATGCTCCAACAGGAGCTATCTGTCCATCTGCCTCTCACAGAATTCCTGCTCCAGGAACTGCCAGTGGAGCGTTACTTGGTGCCACTCGGTCTCTCCACAGTCCTTGAGGTCCTCTAAGTACATTCATGCTCCTCTTAGCCAGGATTCTGATTTCACCCCAAAAGTCTTGCCAGTGTCTTCAGTGAAGTACCCAATGACTGAGTAGCATCCGGTCCACTCCTGATTGGCTTGATGTCCCCACTCAGATGTGTCTGAGGAGGGAAAACACACACACAAAAAACCCATGTACTTTTCCTAGGATATGGACATACACAGTACAGTGCTTGATTTCTCAGATGCAACCCAGAAAGTCGTCTGATCCTCAGGAGTTACTACTTGGTTATATAGGCTGGGTTCATTCTTTTGAATCTGTCCCTTGGGAAGAAGGGTTATTTGGAAGGCTACCTGGACAGTAAAGCAAAAAATCTAAGGGCAATTGTCCCTGTATTTGGGAGAGAAGACACCGTTAGCTCAAGTGAACAATGCAGTTTCATGGATTGCTGGCTGATCACTGCATAAACATGTGTTAAACTCAGCATGCGAGGACAGAAATAAGTGCTGCTTTGCCTCTACTGCAAAATAATTAATCTATTACTTATGTGTTCCTTTTGCATTTATTTCCAGGTTGGTTTTTAGAACACAGGTGAAGAGGTTGATCATTCCAAGTCTTGAATCTGAAATGATTACTTAAGACCAGTAGCAAAATGCTGAACATTTCTGCAGTAACAGAAATTTCTTGTGACCCTTACGGAGAGAACCAGGAGTGGACTGATGACATACTACCAGGGATAGCCCATTCTGTTATCTCATAGGGACTACATAAATTATTCTAGAACCAGGCAGAACTGTTTTGCATTGGAAGTATGCCTACATCTTGATCCTGGTTTCTCAACTGATGAACAGGTAGGCTATTTCAGCAGAACACCAGTAAACTGTCTCCAAGTCAGACTTTACACTCCCAGCCTTTTCCTGCAATATTGTGCTAATACTGTCTTGCTGAAAATTGTGTGCTTTACAAGGTGGAATTTCATGTTCTTAATTCCCTATCCCAGATGTCATGCAAAAAGCATGGCTGCACATGGGCTAGTCCTGAAGTCTGAGATCACAACTCTGACTCATCACTAATTGTGCAAAATTCCATGCTGCGTCCCACCTTGTAAATGAACAGTCCAGGAATGCGCTAAACCACCAAACTTATGAAAATAATTATTTTCTTTTCTGGTCATCCTAAGTGGTTTTGAGTCCATGACTGGAAAAAGAATCCTGGGGACAGAACTAGACAGACTGACAAATCATACAGGTCATGCCTCATGTGCATAAACAATATTCATGCAAGTATTGTTAGTAAAATTCCATGCTGTGTTTGCTCTCTGAAAGCATGTGGATACCAAATTGAAACAGGCACTGCAGCTGGCTCACCTCTTCAGCTGATGAAGAATGGAGGTTGGGAAGTGGGAGAAGCAGAATTCTTGGTGATTATCCAAGGTAATCAGCTATCTAATCAGAGCAAGAGTCCCTCACACATGCCTGTCAGGAACTTCTAGTTCACTAACAAGATCCCAGGCAGGATGAAGAAGGGAAGACGGAATGATGTGGTAATGCTGGAAGATGGGGGGTGCTGACCAATCAGCAGTTCCATGTCCTGCATTCTCTCTAGTCCTTAGCTGCCACAGCTAGCACCTTAAATGGTCTGTATCTCCTAGATGTGCTCCCATCCTCCTCCACATCAGAATTCTGGGCACGTATCCAACCCAAAAACTAGTACACACACAAAAACATACCAGAACTCTGCACCTTAGCTGTGACAAAATTCTGGGCAGTCCTACAGCACACAACTACTGAAATAGCTGAACTACTGCACCAGATTGTAATTCTTAGGGAGCATTTGGTCTAGCTGGAAGGGAGGCCCTTCCTTGTCAAATCTGGCACCTCAAGCGACTATAACCTTAGACACCTGGTTCTAGGGCACCTCCTGAAATTTTATTAGGAGTCTCCACAGTCATGAGAAAGAGAAATGCCCTAATAGAAAGTACTTGGTACCTTTTTTGCCACAGGCCTCATCCAAGTTCTCTTGAAAAAAATTAGGTGTGGCAAATTGTTACAGAAAATCAGCTGCAGCCTTTGATTCAGAGACAGGCTGTTCTGGAGTCATGGAAATGTAAATGGGTGGTTTCCCTGAAGTATTCTAGGTATGATCACATCCCAATATAATATGGCTTAGCAGCAGCAAAGCTCCACTACCAGGAAATTGTATTTTTCCAGTTTCTGACAACCAGAAACTGGAGAATTAACTTGCAGAGTACTGCATGAAGTGTTTTTGCACATACCACTGGGTGTGGTATGGCATGCTTTAGCAATGAAACATAGGTGAAGCACATGGGACCGTGCTGGAATCCTGCTGTAACACTTTGGGAAGACTGGAGACAGGTTAGTTCACGCTGGTTGGGAGCAGCGGCATGAATCCTGCTTAAAGGGGCAGAACTTGAGTACAACCCAACATCCCAACATACCCTTGTCCAAGCTTCTCCATGAAGCTCCAAAATCACTCCAGAGCAAACTATAGAGGAAACATACACATGAGTAAACATCGATAATTGGACAGCTAGGACTTTTGCGTATCCTGTTGGATGCAAGCTAACATTACAGTAAAGAAACAACCAAAATCAAGTGGTCCAATCTTTCACCACAGTCTGTTTAAGAAAGCTGAGTTCCTGACAGGCTCTGAATTACTCTGCCACAGCAGACATCCAACTTTTGAGATACTACAATGCCTGATGTGGACAATTTCAGTAAAGCCTCCAACAGAGCGAGACATGCACCACACTTAAGCCAATACCAGAGACAGTGAGCATCTTTCAAATACTGAAATTTATTTTCAACTCACTTGCTCTTCCTGCTGGGGAATTCTGGAGAGCTGGGACTGGATGATCCATCAGACTTCAGATCAAAGAAAGTTCCTGGACTGTCCAACACCCTCTGTATCCTCTCTGCGGTGTCTCTGCTGGGAGAAAAGAGAAACAAGCTATACCCCAGGGCCAGAGTTAACTACCATCTACTCTAACACTCCTTTACAAGACAAAGTACAAAGCTCTATCTCCTATTACCTCCTCTCTACAGGTAAAAGGGAAGCAAACAGTTGTGCTGAAAAGGGCAGGCTCCTTAGATGTGACATGTGACATCTAGAAATGGCCCACTTTAAGCTCCTTTTGAATTGATATAAAAGCCAAAATTGCTTTCAGTATTCACCTTTAATTTTTTAACTTTTTCTTCTATCCTCCCTATGTCACTGGTCTTAAGAAGCAGTAGGATTTAATAGAGTGTAAATACGATGGTTTACAAGAGTGTTATTGCTACTAGGACTTGTCAAGGTACCTCTGAAGAAAGCTGTATAACTGAAATGAGGGGTACATTTAATTAAGGAAAGGAAAACTAAGGGATTTTGGGGGGCTTTTTAGGGCTTCGGTGATGGAGTTTGTCACAAAGTTCCTCCTCCTCTCTCTACCTGTACCCCTCAAACCAGAGTTTCTGATACCCTCACTTATGCTAATACAATTGTTTGTGAGACTGGAAATTACTCTGACAAAAAGTAATTCTGAAATTAAAACAACCCTGAAACTCTTACGACACACTAACAAGCAGGATGGACCGAGCCAGTGCTGTCAGCAAAGCCTGCATATTATTAAGTTACAGCTTCAGGATGAAGTCACATGTGACACTCTGAGCTCACTGTTCCCAGAAAGAGAGCATGCTCCAGCCTCCTTCATTCTTGCAGAGTGCACTTTCCACCAGTCCTAGTACCCATCAGACTTTTCCACGAGCCAGTTCATGGCAGAACCTGGCAGACAATTAATCCAGTGAAAGAAAGTTGATACTTTTTCTATTTGATTAATGGGCTGAATCTGTTCCATGAAAGGCCCACTAAGGATCTGAGCAATCATCACAAGGAATAGTCAGGACTGGGTAGTTGAAAGGGACAGAGGGGAACATCTGCTTTCAATAACAATGAACTGTTAGAGCAGTTGCTAGTGAAACTGCACTTTCAAGAATGACCCAATGTAATTTCTGTATTTCAGAAAATACAAGCGAAGGCTCCCTGTTCCTCACATCTAAGTTTACAAGTAAGCAAAAGTAAAGAAAAATAAGCCAATTAGTTCATCAGATCCTGCAAAGAGCAGGGAAAAAAAAAGAAAATAAATCCAGGGGTTTTCCTTGTAGTAGGAAAGTTTTACAGATCTTTCAGTGGGATAGAAAAGGTTGTTGTACACAAAGTAATAAAGTGAGGGACACAGCTGCCTAAGGTACAAAAGTATTTAAAGTAGTGAAGAACCATGGCTACTGTGTTGGCTTAGACTGTTACATGGCAGCTGTCTCTGAAGATTTAATTTTTCTCAAAAAATGTTCTATTTTTATTCAGATTAGGTCATAGGCAGCTCATTAAGAAAGAAGGGAAAACGCAGTAATTTCCTCCTAAAATAATTCGTTTCCACATTAGAGATGACTTTCCTCCTTTTGCACCCAGTCTTTAAGGTGTTTCCTGGAATTCTTGCAAATGGGAAAACTGCATATTAAATGCAGAGCATTCACATGACTTTTGAGACTCAAATAATCTTAAAAAGGTGTCTCAGCTAGAGCTGAGAGAAATTTATAATTTAACTAAACAATCTCTAATGACCAGTAGAAAACTTTTGAAAGGTTATAATTCTGTCGAATATGCCAAATCACTTCTTGAAGCTGTATGATATCCATTCATTATAATTATTTCTCAGATGATCTAACTTAAACACTAGTCATTTTGACTTAAAGCTTTTTAAAAAAACCCCTTTAAGTTACCAGAAGTTTGGCCTATTTGAGTATTTTAAAATAAAAACAAACAATCAAGCACCCCCTTCCCAAATACCAGCCCTTCATCTGATTCTCTTCTAAAAGTGGTGAGTAAAGAACAGGGAACTCAAGAATCCTGGATCATACTGCACAATATTTAAGAGTGATCTTATAATGTTCTTCCACCCATTTCCTCCATTCTTCCTCAAATACTGATTCTCTCCAATTCCAAACGTCCTCTTTTAATCTTGTCTGTTTCTGTTATTTGTCCATTTTTCCATCAGTCGATAATCAGTCCCTTTTCTTCCCATTCCAACCATTTCCATTTCAGTTCTCATTCCTGATGGTTCCCCTTCTGCCTATATGTGCCTTTCTATGTTCCTCTTCTCACCTCCTCTTGGTTTTTTTACCCTCTTTGTCTCATCTTCCCACAGCTCATACCTCTTTTCCTCCTGTATGTTTTCAATGCCAATGGCACTACTCCGTCGCCCGTGGAAGCGGCTGGCTCGAGTACGTGATGGGCTCCTACCAGGCAAGGCAAAAGACTAGAAAAAAGGAAAGCGTGACAGAAAGGAGAGGAACAAGACAGGAAAAACTGGAGAACTGAAAGCACAGGAGAAGTTTGCAATGTGGATCCAGATCTTGTCCTTTATTCTGCAATACAAGAGCTCAGCTCCACCTGTGCAAGGAGTACTTTCTGTCAGCAAGCAAGAGCAGCCAGGGCCTACAAAGGTGGTGTGAGAAAGGGACAGAGATACAAAGAAACAAAGGCAGAACACAGCCAGTATACAGAGAAATGGGCTTGGGAAGCGAGGTATTCCCCACGTGGTGAGAGGAGAGGCAGAACCAGAAAGGTAAAGAAAACCACAAGTTAAAGGAGCAAAGGAGGCAGCAAACCCAAGTTATTAGTATGCTGTGACTTTGTTGTATTGACATAAAGAACGCATACAACCAAGTAAACTGTCACCAAGAAATCTTCACACTGAAGGACACCTTCTTGGCTTACTCAGAGATGGATTTTTGTAGTTTGCCTGTATTGACATCACTAGTGCAGAGACCACAACCAGCTGGATGCACTTTGGCCAAGGTAACCATATTTTCAATATCAGAAACATGCATCCTTTTCTGGAAAGATTTGTCATAGATTTTTCATTCATTGATCCCATATGTTTAGTATCCCTATCAAATAAGAAAGACTTTGATAGTGACTAGAAATATTCTTTTTCTCATCCCAAACTTTATTAATTCTGCTGTTTGTTCCCAACGTGCAAATTCTATTTACAGCAAAACAGCAACTCAAATATCCTGTGCACCCGTTTATAATACAGAAAATAGTCTGATTGGTGAAATCCAAGAAAAAGGAACAGTTCTAGTGTCCTTATGTTCTCAGCTCTTGCCATATGACAATACAGTACTATTCCAGCCAAACCACAGTGCATGCATTTGTTAACACATGGCACCGTACAGGATCTAATCCAGGATAGCAGAGAAAGATGTCTGATGTTTGGCTTTCTTCTCCCAGTCTGCATCAATCTCAGCTCTAGTTTACACATGAACTGAGGCTAGAGATGGGCCCAGACAAAACAGACTGCAACACATGCTGTCACCACTTATGAAATGGGATGATACAACGAAAAGTTTCACAGTGGGACAAGAGGACAAAACTAACAGGGAAGGAAAATGTATGAATGATTACAAAGGTATGCTGGGTTCTCTTCTGACAGCCCACCCGAATACCTTACCGCAGCAATGGCCTTAGGGCCCTCGGCGACACTCTGGCTGAGGGCAAGGCCAGCTGTAGCTGGGCGGCTGGGCAGGGTGGCTGGCTGCTGCTTTCTCATGGATATCCCCATGGTATCCAGGCTCTGGCTGCGGCCTCTGATCACCCGCTGAACAGAAGGGAGGCAGGGAAACAGACAAACACAGATATACACATATAGACATGCACACGGTAGGGTAGTATGAGAAGCACCACAGATTGAGTGGGAAGTCGTGACAGACCGACACCAAAACCACACAGATCCTAACTCCTAGAAGGCAGCGCCTTAGATATTGCCCAGTTTCAGTCCTAGCTGATTTATGGAGCTCTGGGAAAAGCTCTTTTTTGAAGTATATTCTCTGGTTTCACTCCCCTTCTCCTACTGCAATTAATAGAGATTTCCTACCATTATCCACTGGATAAACCAGCATCACCCAGAGCACTCCTATCCCCCTGTAGCACAGGCTACAAAACACAAAATCAACCTCCTGTTCAAGGCTGTGAGGTTCAGTCTTGTATGAACTTGAGTTCTGGTTTCAAGGGGAAAGCAGCCATATCTACATCTGCAGCATTTGAAAAAGCCATTTTCTGACTTAACTTGGCCTTTTCCAGGCTTTTACCAATGTCATCTGTGTACATGACATGCAAATCACAGCATCTGCTAGAAGTCATAAAAGGACATTTTGGGAGAATTAGTGTAAGACATGGATGGGTTAAAATTCATGGTCAGCAGCAAAGGCAGTTTGTATGTAAAAATACACCTCATCAAAGCATCCCAGACCTGACCAAAGCTACGCACACAGCTACCAAACCTCTATGTGAACAGGTTAGTTTTACAGACCTTAATAACTAATTAACCCACCATATAAAGCAGGTGGAGGTCATCTGAAGAAATGCTATTTATAATAAATCTCTTTCCAGACAGATAACTTATTACATAGAGTAAGTGTCCAGGTACTTCCCCATGGAAGTGGGAGAGGGCAAGTGGATAGGAGAGCAGATATAAGATTATCTCTTATACTGTACATAGCCAGTACAAAACTCAGTTTACCCATTCATACAAAAACTTTGCTTTCTCCTATCAATCATCTTGACCACTTAGAAAAAGAAGTTCTGACACGTGGTTTATTTTTAAAAATCAACAACAAAACCACTGAAAAGGGTAAATTAACAGTAATTAACTCTGGCTTTTAGAGGTAAGTAAAGCATTACAGTTTTTCTAAACAGTACATTCACAGATAGGTTAGAAATTCTTACAGTGGCTCCTGCAATTCTTTCAGTTATAATGAAAGTGAATTGAAAGAGATCTGCTGAAGGAACCAAAAGCTCCTTGCTCCTAGTTATTACAACTCCTCTTGCAAACTTCTTTTTCTGTAAGTCATGAAATAAAACCGCATCTGACACTTGACACTAGCATGAAGCATAAAGAGTTTGACTTGTAAGGGCCAGTATGGAATTCTGGACCACAGTGTAGGTCTGTAGAAAGGCTCACCTTGAAGTTCTCGAGGAAGCCCCCACTGCCATTCTCTATCTTGTCATCCTCCCCTACAGGTAATCCCATCATGCTGCGGCTGCGAAGCTGCAGCTCCTCAAAAAGGCTCTCCAGGAGGGCACTCCGGGTTCTTTCCTGCATCAGCAATGGGAATGAGAATAGCTTTTATTGGGAGTGGAGAGATTTTTTTTTTCCTGTTTTTTCAATGTCTCACATCCTTCTAAAAAAACCCAACAAACAAACAAACAAACAACCCCAAAAGACCAACAATGACGACCACAAAAACCCATGAAGATTACTTTAAACAGTATGAAGTGATTTTAACTGCATAGTTACAGAACATATTGCAGTAATGCCTAGGCCTTTTAAACTCTTTCTAAAGCAAAGCATAAAGGAGACTTCTTTACAGCTGATGAAATAGAGACATGTTTTTTTCTAGATCAGGCAACAGCAGAGTCTGGAACAGAATTTTGGTACCTTGAACCAAAAATCAGTGATATCATCATGCATCCTGTAGCATAATACTGAATTTCAGCTAATACAGAATTTTCTCCAGCAAAATATATACATCATATTCCCATCCTTGCTTGAGGATTAGATCTTTCTATTAAAATGTACCTGTTCATATTCTATCACACCTGCTAGGAAATACAAAGGAAATATCCCATAACTGAGTATTATCACATTTCATCTTCCTTTCTTAGGCAACACAAAATTAGACATCAGAATTTTTACTTTATTTTCTTTATCTGATAATATATTCATTATATATATATATAATTAAAAATTTTAATGGAAGCAGCCAGGAATTAGACCCACCTCTAATTTAGCAAATTTCTCAGCTCGATAGCAGCTGTACTCGGCGTTGATGAGCTTGACCAGAAGGAATTCACGAAACTCTGTACTCTACAAGACAAGATGGAAATGAAAACACTAATAAAGATATCACATTATAAAAGCTCTGCTTACTACTATTTGGACTTCCAAAGTTCTGTAGCCTGACTGACAATACTGACTCAGAACACAAGCACCTGCACCACATCTCTTGACATCTAACACTGGACCTGAGACACAAACCTTTTTAAATATGGCTGGATTTGGCAGAGGGGGTCCAAAGAAGGGGACATCATCTCGAGCTGTGACTGAAACCTGAAAGAATATAAGGGGGGGGAAAAAAAGTATCAGAACACAAGTGAGACCATCAAACTACCATGACAGATTTGATTCCTCCTAAATAATTTACATATAAAAGAGATGTAATATAGTGTCCTGTGCATCTCTCTGTTCCTGAACTCAGTGGATGGATATGCTCATTTATCTCCCAGAAATGCAGTCAGCTAGATGTGCACATGGTAAGCGCAATAAAAAAAAAGCTGAACTGACTGCTTTTTAAAAAATTGTTTTTAATAATAACTAATAAAACCAGTATATTTAGGAACAAAAAAATGCTCCTATTCAGCCTTCAAGATTAACTTCCACTAGAAGAATCTCTGTCAATGTGATTGTACTGACTTATTTTTTTTAATAGAAAATCCTTGGTGGAGATACACTGCACACTGAGAGAAGTACCTCAGTGCCACTGCCTCTCTGAGTCACAGGTGGTCAACATGCAAAAACATTTTCCCAGGAAGACATAGGTTTCATTAGTTTTATTTTTAGCATGTTCCTATCTGACATACCAACATCTAAAGAAGTAACTGTTATGCATTCCAGTTTTTACACAATCACCTGTTTCTTCACAGCACTTACTTATAATTATATGTAGCTATCTTAGCAAATACATACAATACTTCACAATATTTCACAGGGGGTTTTTTGTCATGTCTGATATGAAACAAGACCATTATTTGTCGTTTCATACAAGAGGGAACAATGTCATAACAACCACAACTGCCTCAAAATAACAAATAAATGTCACACAGCCACTGAGAGGTGTGAGTTTAATGAGAGGAAAACAGAAATGGGCTCTTGATTTAATTCAGATTTCTCACATTTTAGGCCACGCCCCCTAGTTACAAAGCCTCCATGTCTCTCCTAAGAGATACCTGCCAGTTAAAATCCTGCTTTGAATTTTTAACTTTCTGATTGCAAAAACCGATTCTGTGAAATAAATTCCACTAATATTCCAACTTAACAGTAGGCACTAAAGCTTAAGTAAATGGAAAAAGGGATGGCAAAGGAATCTTCCAAATGGCAGTCTTTTTCGTACTACAATGCTCTCAAGACAGCATAAGTAAAAACCCCTTTAGAAAATCCTTTACAGAAAACTCTGCATTGGCTCTAGGGTGATTACTGGGATGATTTCTTCCTCATGGAATGAAGCAGTCCTATTACACCAACAAAAAGAAACAGTACTGCAGACAGGCAAAGATGAAAACGATGGCAGGAAGACACATGACAAATAGCAAGCTTTTCCAGCTCTTTCCCTGTCATTAAAAAGTCCAGTGAATTTTTGTCCCCTATAAAACAGAGAGCAAGAGGAGCAATGGAACCCCATGCCCTGATCAACGTAAGGCTTTCGCTACAAACCAGCTGCCCAAAGCACAGGGAACAAGGGAGGGTGGTTGCTCCACCATCAACACCCTCTGGTGGAAGAGGAGATGGGGATCCTGTCCTAATACTGATATTCTTCATGTTCCTGTCGATCTCCAAGGCATAAGGACTCATCATCACCAAATCAAAATCCCTACATAATACAACACATAGCACTTGGCTTAAAATGTTTCTACAATGGAAAATCCATCACAATTGCAAGTTTCTCTATATTTTCTGCTCTCAGCATGACTAAAAGTTGAACATATAGTTATACAGACATCTATACAGAGTCATGTCAGAGAGAGAACAAGCTGTGTCCAAAGGCTCCATATAAATAATTTGGGCTCTAGCAGGGCTTCTTTCAGCTGAAGGGCCCTAACAGGCAACAATTCCCTGCCAGAAGTTCAGTTCTGGAATCCCCAGAAGCAGGTGTAGCTGGCTTGGATTCCATAGTTAGGCCAACCAGCTGTATCTGACCTGCAGCCTCAGGCAGTGCAAGCTGGCAAGCACTGTGCTGTGCAGCACGAGAAATGCAGACATGAACTTTACCTTACTTATATAATGTAAGCAAGACAATCCCCAAAGTGGGATCAAATGCTCTTTGATGTAAACAAAAATTATTATCTGAATTCTTTCTGCTTCAATTCCAAAGCTTTAAGCTTCAGACATTCATCAGCTACTATGAAAAGCATGCAACTACATTCTACTTTCAGGTGTAGATACTCAAGAAATCAGGAAGACATCTGCCTGAACCTGCACCTCTCCCAAAGGCCCAAGAACCCATTTCCACTTCAAGGATCAAAATAGGTACAGGTTAATCTACTGATCCTGGTTACCTTGTATAGAGTGTCCCCAGTGGTGCTATGAGTGAGCTGAACTACCACATAAGCATGTAGGAAATTAGAAGCAATCATATCAGGGACAAAAGGTGTGCTTTCATCCTGGAAAATGATGGCTACAATGTCATTCCCAATGTGACGCTTCCGCTGAAGCTGGAGAGGAAAGAAGTAATGAAGAGAGAAGGCAGGTGAAAAAGAGCAGAACAGTATGATGAGACCTCAAAAACCAGTCTGCCTAACATCTCAAACCCATCTGTTCAACCAAACCCCTCATCACTACTTTTGCCATTGCTCCAGTCATAATTCCCAATGTTACACAGTTAGTCATTCTCCCCTCCATGCAGTCCATCTTCAAACACCCCTCCTCTCCCAGCCATGCTATTCAATCCTTACTCCTCCTTCTGATACCTGCTGGGAATCTCCTTCTGTGAAGGGCAGCTTTGTGGACACATGAAACATGATCTCCTTCCCCCGGAAATTCGTATAGACTGACTCCGTGCCTGTTTGACCTCTGGTGACATCCAAGCCTCCCCGGAACCTGAGCACATCCACGCCATAGGTCAGGCAGTACAGAAATGAGGAAGCAGAGGGAAGACAGACAGTATCAGTAAGAGCAGTACATCAGGACTATCAAAGGTAATTTTTGGGAAATCAGTGATAGTGAGGCAGCAAATCTTCCCCAAACCAATGCGCTGACTGAAGCTGCACCATGTTTGTGCTGGTGAACATACCAGCTTGCTAAAAGCGATGAAGCTAAACCAGGGATCCTCAAAGTAGCTACCTGCTTTGACACTCTTCTCAGAAACACATTCTGTATCTTAGAACTACAGAAGGGATGGGCTGCCCCACAGAAAGAGCCTGAAACAATACTGCCCCATACCACTGTGAAACAAGCTTGCATTTGCACTGCCAAATAAAATTATTCTTTGCTGATACTGTGGGACAGATTGAGAAACCAGGAGACCTTTAAGTTAAAATACCAGCAGAGACCTAAGCTCCAACTAGTTCCCAGACATGACGGCTGACAAAAGCATCCGGGGCTTCTTCAACTGCACTGGGATTCAGAAGACACAGCACTTCTCTGGAATCTGGGCTCTAACAGAGTCCCAGCCTCCAAACACACCTAGCTTAATCTGGTTTTCCAGCTGCACTGGGTACGCACCCACGGAAATCCTGCAGCTGAATCTTGTCACCAAGGAAATCCAGGAACTCCAGGAAACCCTGACTCTCTACTGTGTTACTGAAGACTTCTTCTTCAGTTGTCTACAGAAGGAAAGCAGAAGCAGTAAGAAACACAAGGAGTACAAAGAAGAGGCAGTAATTTCTACAGACAGTTCAACCAACAAACATGTCTGCTTGAATACATTTGTGAGCCACCCATGGTGCTGGGGTCCTCTACCTCAGCCCCAAGTTGCCATGAGGGTTAGAGTTAGGGTTCAGAGATTCACAAAGCCTCCAGCTCCGGAGACACTGGGGGTGGAAGAGGCATGCCAAGGGAAGCACAGCACTGCAGAAACACTGCTGCCCCCAAGCCACTGTTTCTGGACAGTGCAGACCTTGCTATTACATTCTTTAAGCAAAGAAAACTGACTTTTTGCATTTTGCCTCAAGTACCATCGGATTGATGGATCTTACCTGTCCAGGCTTCTGGTAGATGACCCCGAATTTGAAGTTATTGCTTATGACATGTTCATCAAATGCAACAATAAGCTGCGAAGCCTGAGGTAATGAAAACAGAAATTATCAACTGGATGTCATTAGCCAGACCTTGATGGAAAAGACAGACATACAGACATATCAGAACACTGTACCTTGGGATAGAGGACAGGAAAGAAGCGTTCAACATTCACATCCTCACACAGTAGCTGTTGAGTGAGAGAGGCAGGGAAACAGAAATATGATTATCATGTGCCCTGGCTTGCTGCAGGCATAAGAGTGCAGGCACTGTTTTTAATTATAATTATCTGACAGAAGCCCCTTCAGGCAAAAATTCTGAAGTAAAATTAGAAGAGAAAGAAGATCAGGTAAATGGAAGGGTAAAAGGGAACTATATGACAGTTCTACTGGGGAATAATAGAAAAAGAGGGAAATGGGAGGACAGAGGTGAAAATAACTTTAAGAATGAGGCCTTAAGACAAACAGGCAAGCATGAATCTCACCTTTGCCATCTGAACAGCATTGGGAAACTCGTTCAAACAGGAAATGGGAATTAGATCATGTTTGGTGCCAGTACGAGTCCTGACACAAAACAAAAAAGACATTAGAGACATGGCTGAAGGGAGACACAAGCAACATGGGCTCTTTAAAGAAAGAGTAGCCATTTCTTCAGAGTATCATTAAAGCAGTTAATTCCAGAGAGATAATTTCAGCCCTGGTGCATAAAATCGCTGGAAAAGCAAGGTATTTTTACTTCTTACTGCCCATCACTTGTTGTGGTGAGTCAAGGAAGACAAAACAGGAGCCTTTAGTCTCTTTTCTCCTTTGCACTCTTGTCTACCTTGAAGAAATATTTTGATTTGCCCCCCACATTTTCTTTCACAGAAATCTAAATGTCAAAATACAATTTATGGTCAATAATAAGGCATTCCCATGATCAGTGAGGGCTTGAAAGATTGTTAAAAGGCCTGTTAGAAACAGCCTAGGAAAGCAGAGTAAAGGAGGTAGAAACTGGTATAGCATTGTTCCAGAGGAAAGCTGCCCTCCTCTTTATATGTGTATTTAAGGAGAGACATCTTTCTAAGGAAGAAGAAATACTGGGCTGTCAAAAGCCTCTTCAAACCATAATAAACAAGCTGTTGAGCAAAAAGTACTGCATATAATAAAATATCTTAATAGAGGAAAAACTACCCTTTTGTTCCTCCCTGGTCTCTTCCACATAGGAAGATAAACATTCCCAGGCACAGCTCACAAACAGGCTCTCTCTTTATTTCCAGATTATTGCTGGCACTCTGGAGCATTCTGTGCAGACACTGGAGGAAACCCACCAGTGACTTTCTTGTAGCTAATTCCTATACAACCGTTTTTTTCCCCTCAGTCCTGGACAAATCCTTGTCAGCAGCAACTCCACGTCACTTGGTTCCAGTAGTATATTGCCTACTGGGAGTGCACCCAGCCCACACCGTGGTAAAAAGCTTCTCTGCAGTGGCCTCTCACCTATGAAAGCTCCCTCTCTGTTCTCCTTCCAGTTCATTCAGCAGCTCTCTCTAGGTAATGTCTCTCTTCATTACCTTCTCTAAGGGTTATGGCTTCATAGACTGCCCGGGGAATCTAGGGAATGTTCTAGATAACCTTCAAGGTGATCTCAAGTACAAAGCCTGGGCTAGGCTGTCCTCCATTAGGGAATCCATATTCTCCTAGAGAGTACTCACATGGCTCTAATTAGACAGAATGAACAGAAAAACTTCCCATTTGAGGGAAAAACAGGTATTTTTCACACAGGTACTACAAAGATGCCCCTGTAAGCACCACAGCAGCTTCCTTAAGGAAACTGCTGAGAGCAAGCAACTCATGAGCATAAAGCAAGGAAAAAAGGCTCAAAGTTTCTTTGCAGTTTCCTTTCTCTCCAGAAAAAAGACATGAAATTCACATACACATCTACGCAGAGGAAGTGCAAGGTAAGACAAGACACAGTACAGTAACATAGACGTCAATAACAGGCACTGTTACCTCAGCAACAGGCGTAGATTTTCCTGCTTCTCAATCTGTTCATACTTCACAGAAAGTACTAGATAGCCCAAGGACATGTCACTGGAATAAAAGTTCTGGTGCTCCTGCAAAAAGGGAACCAAAATGCATTATTCCCAACACACTTCCTGGAGAAGTTTAACAGGTTGTTTTTGTTGCATACAACCTGTCACTCAAGATTAGCTAATTTTTAATTTAATTAGTAATAGCATGCTTCAAGATGTGCATATGTTGTCTTCCAGCCCACTTGATCATCAGTGCATGAGCATATCAGTCAAAGTGCATCCAGTCAGTTCAGTTCCTCCTCACCTGGCCCAACATCAGAAAGGCTCATGAGAAGGAGCAGTATTAGAAGATTCAGCAATGCATTTTGAAGAAATTGAGTTCCTTGTAAATAAAATCGTATCTTTTATGGACTGTCCCCTGTATCCATTCAGATTCTGCATGACTAAGCAGCATCTTCCACACATTCAGCTGGATGTAGTTGTGGGCATTTTCTAATGGCAGGATCATTATGGTACATGGTTGACCTCCAAGGGTGCTCACATCATGGCCTTTATCACTGCCATTGTCCTAGTGGAAAAGCATCCTCATGCATGACACAGAAAGGGACAGGAAGTTGTATTCAATTGTACAGTCAAAACTTGCACAATTTGGAATGTTCTGTGAAAGGAATACTCCAGGCACAATAAATTACTGAAGAACTCAGTGGGAGCAAAGTGTAATTTGATAAAAAATGGTTGCTAGTCTGTCAGCTCCTTCTTCAGTCTTTTGCCTAGAATATATAAAATATATATATATGTCTAGAAGGTCTGCTCTGGCTCTGATGGATTGCAACCTCTCTCAACACACTGGTAAGATTTGTCTTTTGCTGTCTAAATGTTTTGTATTAGTCATAGTTCTGACTCACTGTTAAAAATAAAGACACGTCTAGTGGAATACTCTGATATCTATGTGGACACAGCCAACTTGAAGTTAATAGATGTAAACCAATCCTCTCTTTGAAACAAAAAATAGGACTAAGTAAGACTACAGTCACTACCCTAAACCATAATGTGAAGATGTTGCTATCTAACTTTTTTAAGTATTAAAGATGTCATTGTCCTCATCTCCTCTTTCAGACAGAAAAAAAACAACACCCAGAACTGACCTGCTACTGACTTATGGCCAAGAGGTTCCATGGCTGATCAAATGAGACAGTCTGAAAAAGGTAAGGTCTAAGAGCAGCCAAGAGGCAAACAGAATAATATGGCCTCTAGCTGCAGTGTGCAAATCACAGAAGTACAGTGTGATCTGTCACACTGGGCAATGATAGTACATGGGAGGAAAAGCTGAAATCAAAGGAAGTCACAAAGGACAGTTTGTTTCTCCTGACCATGACTTTCAGGATACGAACAGATTTTTGGGATGTGAACAAGAGTCAAGTGCAGTAAGACACTGTGACCAAGAGCAGAAAGACAGAGCAGCTGAGGAATAGACAGATTCAAGGAGCAAAGCAAGACCATGTTCCGTGGTCAGTTGAAGTCTAGAATCAAAATCCATACACCAAAGAAATCAAACACCAAGCTGTATGCCCAAGACAGGCTGTTAAGGAAAAAAATAGCACAATGCCAACAAAAATCAGAACTAGAAGGCAAAGCAAAAGAAGAGGAGCCAAAGCCTGAGGTTAGCTGCAGCTAAAAGTAACACTGCAAGGACCAGAAATCAAGATGCCTTTTGATGAGGTTCCGAAGCCAGACCCCAGCAGATTTTGATCCCCCCAGCAGGGCGATCTCAGTTGCTTCGGAGACTGGCCTGTCAGCTCTGCAGCTGACATAGCCAGGCAGAGCTGCACAAATGGGTGCAATCCTCACAGGGGAATGGGTGCTAGAACTCATGGAGGTGTTAAAAAAACTGAATTTTTGTCAAAAAATGTGTGTAAGCTATGTAGCTTGATCCTGAATGCAACCCTGGGGTTTGAGATCTGAGCAATCGTATGGATGAATAAACCTATGATTTACTCCTTATGATTTTCTTTCTCTGTAAAAACGCATAGGCAACAGAATCAGACTCATATTCCTTCAATGGACAGCAGCCTTTATTTTTAGCTGTCCTGGAATTAGAGAGGAACCATCAAAAGGCTTTACAGTTGATACTGAAGATTGTAAGTTAGTGATGACAAGATACCCTGGAGCTGAGATGACCTATGTATTAAGTACAAATTTGTTCAGCCACAGAAGCAGTTTCTGCAACATTTAATATAGTCTGAAAGGTAGTTCTGTATTTCAAATAGATCTCTGTAAAAACAATTAAATATTTTCCATGGGCCAAGGGAAAAGACTAACAGAACACACAAGGAATGCTGACAGTTCGCCTGAGAAGTTATAAAGCTAGTAAGACATCTGCCATCTGCAGCAACTTTAACCAGCACAAAGAAAGGACAGCATAAAGGAGAAATACATGATCACATATGAATGCATAGCAAGAAAGCTTCTCTCATCAGCACTGAGAGCTTCAAGTGCCTGTGAAACTGCACCTAAGTTTATTTGACACAGTTCCACTGTGTACCTTTACTAAGTCCTTCCTGGCTTCAGGCTACTTCTCTTTATTACAGCCTTGAAAAACAACATAGACATTGAATAATTCCCAGAGTGTAAGACATAAGATTTTACAGCCTTCTTCCTAAAGGCTAAATAAATCTTACTGTGTAATTGTCATATGAAATACAGATCATGAGGCAAAGAAAAGAAACTGAGCTGTGGCTTGAGCATTCCAGCACTTTTTTTGGTGCTTTATTTATAGGGTCTGCTGTAAGATGTTCTGCAAAAAGTATCACAGAATTGTCCGAATTTGGGTGATCTACATATGCACACCCACAACACAGACATGCATATTAAGTTTGTAGCACCACACAATACTTTGATTTCCCATCTTGCTTAAAGGATATTCCCTAAACCCATTGGTTTTGCCTCTCCCACCACGTGATGCTTTCAGATTCTTCTTCAGCTAAGAACTGTTTGCCATTATTCAAAGGATGAAAGAGACCTTTCCAAAACAGACCCAACACACACAGCATCAAAATCACTGGTATTGCTAACTCTGCACTGAAGAAATGCTCTTCTAGAGAAAAAACTCTGAGCTCTCTCCTTAACGAAGCTCTTAAACCATGGGTAAAGTTCTGTAGCCATGGCTAGTTTTCTGTGACACAAGACTCCTGTTCACCTTGTTCTTTTCTGACACTGGCTTGCTCAAAAACTTGCACGTTTAATTGAACATGGACACACACTCATGTCAGTTATGGCAAAGAATAAAATGCTGGACACCAGAAAAGGAAGAATATAGGAGAGAGTTTTTCCATAGTACTGAGGCACTGATGGTTGGGCACTTTGCAAATGCGAAGCTCCACGACACAGGAAGTTCTGGATCTCATTTGGAAGGAACAATGATGATATGGCCTTGATTGAGCAGGAGTATGGACAAGATTAGCCCCAGAGGACCCACCCAACCTCAACTGTTTTTGATATCAGGTCAGCAGTGAATCCTACAATCAGACTGAAAAAATCATATCCAAGCCTGCGTCTCATCCCATCTGGCTCTGGAAGCCTTCAAGCACAACCCTAAATTTACCATGACAGAAAAATAATTACAGTTGGCATACTGAAAGTTTCCAGGTTACAGGATAAATGTCCATTAGAAAATTGCACAGCAGATCTGTCAGTCTTGAAGGGAAGCCTCCAGGAAGGCTTCCTTTTTTTTTCCTAATTATTTATAAATCATATTAATATCATTTTCTCCTGTTGTGGAACAAGATCTGCTACAGAAGATCACTGTGACAAGCCCAACTACTCAGAACAGTCTCCAGCACTGTGCAAAGCACCACCTGGTTCCTGGTTTTGAACTTACTGAGCAGTCACTGAGGGAGACCACTGAATAAGATACAGTGAGAGCACACTTGTCAGGCTTTCTTACCTCCTTGTGCCATGAATCAAATCTCAAAAAACATCATGGGTTCTTCTCACTTGTTCTTTATGGCTAATATAACACTGAGATTCAGTCTTGTTGCTGACAATCAAACAGCTCCCTAGACAGGCCCCCCCAGATGGACCTTAAAAGCTGGCCACTTAACATTCACTTCTGTGAGGCCCAGCTCTGTTTCCCTATATGTCAAATGGAATTTTTAAAGTCATGGAACATTTAGCACCAAACTTACTTAAATCAACAACTATAAAACACATGGTCCAGTTTCATCATATACATTCTGTAATGACCATACGTGGAGGAAAATTAACTGTTCTGCTTCCTACTGAGAAGATGGCATTGTCAGTGCTGAAGTCCCCTCTAAAACTAAGACCATTTCCACGTCCAACACTATTACACTTTTCTCCACTCTGTTATCCCAAGGTTGGTATCTATACAGGAGCCTCAAAAGACCTTCTTAACTAAATAAAAGCATTTCCTGTGCAAATCTTTCTGTTAATGCACACGATGATGCACATTTCAAAGGTGACATGACCAATTTAAAACACCAGACCATACTGTAGTATGTACCTCATTTACATCAGTTCAAGGCATCATAAGGAACTGAAATGCAGCAGCAGTGCAGACATTTTTAAGTCCACCAGAAAAAGCCTGAGAAACATATCAGCCTTGAAGGTGGGTGAGCAAAGAAGGCTCTGAAGGTCACCCTTACCTTTCCCAGAAAATGTTTGCGGTACAGCTTGGCTGTAGGGTCACTTTCCAGTTTCACTTTACCACTCCAGGAAAAGGGTACATCAGACAGAGTTGGACTCAAGCTGGAGAGGTTGTGACTGGTCCCTTCGATCCAGTAGCCCCCAAACTGGGGTAGGATGATGAGAGGATATGGCCACCCTTTCTGTAATACCTATTCAGAAGGACAAAGAACATTAAAACTGACAAGCCTGAAAGCTGGAAGGCCAGTAAGCTGAAAAACCAATGAAGTCCAAGGACAAACCGAGAGAGAAGGGAGCAGTACTAACTCACCTCATGGATGCTGGGGTACGGGATATACTCCTCTTCTGTCTGAAATCAGAACAGGCCATTAGCAAAAACATGTGACAACTTTTAAAGTATTATGCTCTCATGATTGTGCAAGCTGTGCTCTCAGCTTCCATTGTGCCCTAGGTCATCCTTGGAGTTTTACTTAGGACTTAGCGTTAGACTCCATTTCCAAGGTCTCAGCATTACAATATAAAACTTTGAGAACAATAAATTTAGGAGTCAGATTTTACCCACCCTCCTCCTTGAAACTACACAGAATATAGGCATGCAAAATAAGGAAGTAGCCAAACTATAGGCAAATTGGATGTGGTTAGGTGTGACAGCCTCTCTCCTTTCCTTCCACAGTGTTGGACAGCTGCTGTCCATTAGCAGAGACGACAGTAGGAATGGTAGAAAAAGTTCTGTTATTTACAGTGAGATTGAGGCTGTTGTTATCTCCATGGCTGTGGTATGCATCTGAGCCATGCTGAGGTGTGACTCAGAGAACAGAAGCAGTATCTGAGCCAATTTATGCCAGTTGGATGCCCCTTCCATCACCACAAAGAGCACTGACTATCTCTGTCAGAACAAAGCTAAGTCAATTCGCTATGTGGCTTTTTTATAAGTCATCCCAAGATCAAAGTCAAGGTTGATTTTAAGGTTACTGGGCCTGAGCTGAGACTGAGGAAATGGAGAGGAAGTGTTGAGGGTTTAAGATTCTTATTGCTTTAATAATGGGCAAAACAGATCAACTTTCTAGTAGCATCTCTATGAGTCATCAAGAAAACTACTGAAATAAATGCTATGTGGTTTCATAAATATTATTACAGCTTTTAAATTGAATAAATTTAAGAAATTACTTAGTCAAAACTAACACTTTTAGTAATAATAAATTATTATTATTGGAACCACTTAAATTAGAAAAAACAAAGTGTTAATTCTATTTCAGCTACATAGTTTCACCCTCTTGTAAAGGAAAAAAGGAGAAACTTTTTCCTAGGAAAAACTAGGGGAAAAAAAAGAAAATAAAAAAGGCAAGCATATAAGTGTTCTTGGGATGTTTGCAGATTCTCTGTTCATTCCAGTATGAAAGTACACTGCAAGCCAGGTCAGTAATTTTCTGCCATTCTCAGCAATTTAGGAGGCAACAATAACTTGGCCTGACCTTGAGAGGAGCTGGAAGGGAACATCTTTGCTCATCCAGACGACTCCCCTGGAAACATAAAGTCACAGACAGTGAATCCTGTATTTTAGCATGCCTGTTTCACTTACCCTCTGTGTCCTTCTCCATATCCTCAATGCGCATATTTTGTCCCTCTATAAAATCGTCTATTTTAAGCAAAGT
>VZTN01036905.1:75145-110788 GCA_013400515.1 Erpornis zantholeuca
TAGTTCAAAACAGACAACTTAGATACAAAAGGGGATATAGGAAAAAAACAATGAAAGTAGCTATGAGAAAACAAGACTGAAGAATATGAAGAAACTGTAAGAATGCAGAACAGAGGTAGTGAACAAAAGCAGTCAAGTGAAGAGGCATTGGATGTGCAAACATACAAAGACCTGAAATATCTGAGCTTATTGAATGAAATAAAATTTCCTTGTTTCTCAATTGCCTCCATTGTAAAGCAATCCAGGAACAACATATTATTAAGTGTACTTAACACAGTATTTACTAACTTCTCTATGTCTGTAAGCACACAACAAAGTGGCCAGTAGCCCATTTATTTCCAAGAAACGTATAATAAAATTAAGAGAAGAAAAAAAGAGAAAGAAAAAAAAGGGCAAACTTCTTTCCCAGATCTTGGGGTTGGTTTCAGTGCAAAAAGAGAGCACGACTTTACCTCTTAATGCATCACACAAAATGTGAAATGGCTATCCTAGTTTTCAGTTGAACAATTATACTCCAATCCAATTGTTAAAGTACTCAAAAATCAATTCTATCTTGAGGCTTTTATGTTATTATTTTATAGGAGAAATGTTCAAGTCTCCTGCTTTGGCTTTTACTCACTTTGATTGCTTATGAAAATCCCAGATTTCGTTTTCAAGAATGATTCAACAAATCTAAAGGATAGTCACAGTCAAATGGAAGGAAAGGGAAAGCAAAAACAAACAAAAGNGAAACACTGACAATCTTAAGCAAGAGTCTTCCACTGGGGGACACCTGGTAATGACTCTCCCTTATCCATATTTCAAAAGGCCTGGGAAGGACGGACATAACCTTTCAGTATGTGCTTGAACTGAAGCAGCACTGCATGCTCAAGCTTACTTCCCTGCACAGAGTGAAATGAGCTTCCAGAACTTGNTTAACTAGAAAAAAACAAATGCTATAAAGGCTTAACAACGGGCAGCTAAGAAAACCTCACAGATGCAAAATTAGGCAGTCTGCATGTCTTGGTAATTCTCATCAGCTCCCTGTTATCTCTCTTAACTAAAGAGGTGCAAATCCAGACAGATTTTCCATATGGTAAACTGGGAGCTGAGAAACACTGACAATCTTAAGCAAGAGTCTTCCACTGGGGGACACCTGGTAATGACTCTCCCTTATCCATATTTCAAAAGGCCTGGGAAGGACGGACATAACCTTTCAGTATGTGCTTGAACTGAAGCAGCACTGCATGCTCAAGCTTACTTCCCTGCACAGAGTGAAATGAGCTTCCAGAACTTGCTAAAGCACCGAGAATACATCCCAATCATAGTCTGGATGTCAGTACAGTGGTTGCAAGGTCTGTGTCTGTCTACACATGAATACATGGCAGATATACCTTCAGCCTCTCCTCCTGCCCAGTCCACCAAATGGTACTTCAGCCTCATAACTCTATACTCAGCATTTAGCTGCTACCTTCTACCTCCTCACCTTCACAGTCCCACTAAAGTCTAGCATTTTCCTCATATTCATAATTTGATCACCCAAATTCCAGAAAAGAAGTTCATTGGTTTTGGTAAGTTTAATTCCAGGACATAATAAAAGGCAGGAGTAATGTGCCATGCTATATGTTATGTTAGGTCAAGGTTAACCACATCACTTTAATGAAGGTGCACCACTCAGGGGAAATATTGGTAACCTGCAAGGATGCTCCAAGAACATATAATCTGAAAAATTTGAAGAGCCCATTGTTAGATATTTAACACATAAAACATATTATTATATTACTATTTCATTATCTGCTATGGGAAAAGGGAAAAAAACCATCTGAGCCCTATATTAAGTTTATAACATTATATATGCAGCTATTTATTGCTGTATATTAATGCATGTACTTCTGTGTAAGAATTAAGCCAGAGTCCTTCTTTTTTGCAGAAGTTAAAGACAGGACCTACAGTAGTTATTTATTAAACTGTCTGACCTTGCTAAATGCAGTTAGGTTAACATCCCATTAATCACCTGTCATTATACCTGCTACCCAGCAGAACAGAGTTTCCTGAAGAAGATGCCAGAGATACCTTACTGCAACTTTGATTTTCTCTCAGAATCACACTTCTGCAAAGAACAGATAGAATTATAATAACCTATGTCTATTGCTTCCATCATACTGACTAGAAAAATGAACACAGAAATATGGATTTTGAAATCCCATTGAAGAATAAGAGACTGAGCCTAGAAGACCTAAAAATTCTGCAAGCCCACATCAAAAGGTATTGTGAGGGAAGTGACAGGACAAATAGTGGCTGATTATTTGCTTGCTACAAAAAATTAAGAGATCCCAAAGTTTGAAGGAATTACTTCTCCTTACCTGCATTTTTTCAATCATCTCAAACAAGTCCGCAGTCTGTGAAAAGGAAAAGACAATGGGCAAAAATAATTTGACATTTTCAGAAGCTAACATTATCCTCTGGTAACCCAGTTATTGAAGCAGCAAACAGCTCCTTCCATGTTTGGCAAAGGAACCACTTGCTTGCCGAAGACATGATGGAATTGTTCTTCTGTATTTGGTAGCATGGACAAAACAACTAGCCAAAATTGTCTTCAGCTTGTGTTTCAAAAGCTTGACCTGAAATCTGGTCAGTTAGGTATCAGGAATTTCTGTCTCTCAATGGGTCAGACTGACTTGAGATAGGATGGCATAAGAACTGATCAAATTAGCAAGTTTAGGATTCTCACAGAAGGAGGCAACTACAGCTGTAAGACATGCATGCACATGAGCTTGATTTCAGTCATTTCTTCTGCACACATAACAAAGCACACACCAACCCTGAGCCAAACGTGGTCAGCTTTTACCTTGTTGGGGACCGCAGGAGTGAGGACACATGGAAAGCCTTCAGTGGGAGAGTCTATAACATCACTGAAACCCTGCACCGCCTCCTCGGACCTCCTGCAAGAGACAGAGGTAGAAAAGAGAGGAAAAAAGAAAGGCAAAGTTAACTCTTAAGAGAATTTAACATGTCAGTGCTTGCCTGCAGTGTCTCCTTTGTCTTCTGCTTGCTATTCCTCTCCTCAGGCCATTTCTTGCTTATAAGGAAGCTGTCATTCCCTGCGAAAATCCCAGAGGTGGCTGAACTTACCACATGCCACTTGCAAACACCCTGGATGTAGCAGCAAAAATATTCTGGCTTCTGACTGCTCTGTCTCTGCTCACATACAATATTTTCCTCACAACTGTCATGTAAGTGCTGAACGATCTTTCTTTGCCAAGTTCCTCTTCCATCGTGGATTTGTAGCAGAATAAAGACATGTCTCATGAGAAGATTTGTAATCAAATCTCACAACAGAACCATATCAAAAAAGATGAAAGTAGTTCTGAATCATCACTGAAATAAAGACCTAAAGGACAACCCCAACTGCCACAGCCTGGGTATGAGTCTCAAAGACAGGAGCATAACAGAGATGGCACTAGAACAGAACCGGTAACACCCTGCAGAGATGGAGGCACAGTTTTGTGTTACCACTGCTGGTACAGCCAGCATGGAGATTAGGTGAGCTTTTGTCTGCACATCTGCTATGGAAAATACGTTATTACTGTGGTCCCTGCTGGAGCAGCAGTGTGTACAAACAGCGGCAGGACTTTATTTGACTTCATAGAAGGGATAATAAAAAGCAACACAAACAATACACTGTAGTTTAGAAGACATATGTAGCATTGCCCACAGCACTACAGACAGTCTCAGTGCCAGCTGTACCTCTCCTACTGTTACTTAATAAAAATTCCATGCCACTCACAGTTTTTACTAGCAGTCTCAGACTGGGGTTAAGTCGTGGTGAAGGCCACGTAGGTGGGGCTGGGAACAAAGCACAGGTTTACAAGAGACAGGACTCATCCACTTTGTAATGCAAACATTAATATGATTGTTAGGTGGTCATAGAATCACAGAAGGATTTGGGTGGGAAGCAACCTTAAAGATCATCTAATCCCAACCCCTCTGCCAGATGTCACCTACTACATCAGATTGCTCAGGGCCCCATCCAACCTGGCCTTGAACACTTCCAGGGATGGGCCATCCACAGCTTCTCTGAGCAGCCTGTGCCAGTGCCTCATTATCCTCTGAGTAAAGAATTTCTTCCTAATGTGTAAGACAAATCTCTTCTCTTGTAGTTTAAAACCATGCCCCATGGTCCTGTCACTACCTGTCCAGTTAAAAGTCACATTTCCTTTTTAATAAGCCCCTTCTAAGTACGAGAAGGCTTCAATAAGGTCTCCCCTGGTCATTCTTTCCTCCATGCTGAACAATCCCAGCTCTCTCAGCCTGTATTTGTAGGAGAGGAGCTCCAGCCCTTGGAATCCTATGTGGCATCCTCTACACCAACTCTAACAGGTTCACATCTCTCTTGTGCTGGGGACCCCAGAGCTGGATGCAGTATTCCACACTGGGTCTCACAATAGCAGAGTAGAGAGGAAAAATCATCTCCCTCAACCTGCTGGCCACTCCTCTTGTGATGCAACCCAGGATATGTTTGGCTTTCTGGGGTGTAAGCGCACACTGCAGGCTGGACTCATGTCCAGCTTTTCCTCTACCAGAACCCCCAAATCATTCTCCACAGGGGTGCTCTCAGTGAGTTCATCTCCCAGACTGTGCCCATGTCTGGGATTGCTCCGAACCAGGTGCAGCACACTGCACTTGGAATTGTTGAACTTCACGAGATTCCCACAGGAGCACTCGTCAAGCTTGTCCAGGTCTCTTGGACTGTCCCTTCTTCTGTAGTGCCAACCACACCCCTCAGCTCTGTGTCATCTGCAAACTTGCTGAGAACGCACTCAGTCCCACTTCTGTGTCACTGATAAAGATATTAAAGATCACCAGTCCCAAGACAGAACCCGAGAGACACCATTCATCACTGGCCACACAACCATCATACAATGCATATCATAATCCTACAATGCAATCAAGAATTGCTATCCTGTACCTATCAGATGCATGACTGCTACTCCTTCCAAGCTGAGACTGGCCATGCAGACCCTTGCAGACCCTTGCTCTGAAAGCAGTGGCTACATTCCCCCTTGTATGGAGGTACAACATCTTTCCATCATCTTGAAACTACTCTATCACAAGCTCCAAGAATCATAACGCTCACCAGTTCTCTGACAATTCACAGTTCATTTAAGTAGCCCAATGGCATCATGTAACTTGCATACAGGCTCCTCCACACAAAGTAACACAATGCTTCCATCCCACAATTTTCTCCTGAAATTCAAATGAGAGAGATCTGTGTAATGCATCTAGAAATTAATGCCATAAAATATCTGGGAGGGAAGATGTAGGAGTTAGTCTTGACAACCTCAAATAAATATTGAAATAGTTTGATGGTAAATGTATTTTAAATTAATATTAATACTATACTAATACATGCTTTATTTATCATCGTATTCATTTACTTGAAGAATGTTCAGGATGAGCAAAATTTATGCCCAAAGCAGCACATGAAACGTTTTCACTGTCTCTCAAGTTTCTGTTCTGTGAGCCCTAAAGAGGTAAGGGCTTAATTTGATAAATTCTTGTTTTCAGAAAGAAGTGTAACAATAGAACCTTTTGTGCAACTGAATGTCCCGGGGCCTTGTTACATGCTAGTGTTTTCTTTGGCATGTTGCTGAGTTGAATGCTAAATCATTCAGAAGAGTTAAATACACACCTGCATCATGGAAATCTGGCAGCTCCTACATGAGGTCAGTGTAGCCAGTCCTGCCCCTGTCCTCTCACCATTAATTCATCTCAACACTTTGGACTGACCAGAAAACCTTGGGCAGAAACTATTCCTTACCATTGAATCTTAGTACAGTTCTGTTGTCCAAATGAGTCTAGCAGATGCCAAAATCATCAGTCTTACTGTACATTTAGAGATGTTCAAAATTCTGTAATTATGCCAAATTAGGAATATGCCTTGGGCCTTTAAAAATCCAAGAGAATACCTTAGATTTCACATTATCTGTTATAAAATATCACAAAAAATTGGGGATATTAAAATTATTGCTTTAAAGATCACATTTAATTTCTGAAATTTTTAACTTCTGGAATGAAAAGCATGAAACTGTATTATAGAAAGGGAACATGCTTCTTTTCAAATTGGAACTTCAAACTCTTTGACCATAGAAAAGAAGAACATCATCTTTCTGAAGAAGGAAAGCAATTCTGCATATTGGGAGAGGAATATTTATGTGCAAATGTATACTTGCTGAAGCTTTATTCTTAGGACATGACAAGAAGGGGAAGCATAGGGCCTAGAAAATGATGAAGGCTAAATCAGGATTTTACTAGTGACAGTAACCAGTGCATTAATTTCAAACAGGCAGTCAAACTAAATGTAGGTGATGCTGATCCACTCTCAATTCTGAAAAGGAACAAGAAGAACTTGTGCAGCTCTCTAAGCCACTACAACTCTGCTCATGCCTTGTATTCCTGTCTTGCAGGATCCTCTGCTATTTCAGTCGTGGGATCTCTCTAGCCAGCTTTCAAAATCATTGCTGTAGCTGAGTCAGTTCAATAAGTCAATGCAAATATTTGCTCTAAGAAAAACACGTATTGGACAGAATTTCATACATTCTTTCATAAATATCCCAGAGCAAATAGGGGTTTGTTGCACTCTAAAAGACAACTGCCCCAAATCCTCAGGTAACTGTTTTCCTGAAAGTTCACAGGGAAGGCAGGTTTATAGCTGTTGTAAATACTTCTGCTAATCTGGAAGCCTTCCAACGGGAGAAACACCACAGCATGATTTGCAGCTATCTATGGAACAACAGTCAGTATAATAACTGGTGTCCCAGCCTGATAAGAGCTTCTTACAGGGAGATACTAATATGTTTTTTAAATCCTTCACTACAAGGGACGGGCAATTCTGGAGAACCGAAGGTAACGTGAGACAAGAACAGGCCTGAAATGCTTGTAATGAAAATTCTGGGCAACCACTTCTCTTGAGCAACAGCTTCTGCTGTTTCACTCCCTTGTTTCTGTCATAGAGAGACACATTTGCTTTAACAAATACGATTGTTAGGTATTCGGTGGAGATAGCAGAAAACATGACACGAATAGCTCTACTCTCAGAACACCTGTACAGCTTTGAAATTTGCTTATATGTAGATTCCTAGAACTCAAGAGAAGGAAAAATCGAAGCAGAACTAGGAAAAGGAAGCAACCACTACTGATGAGAGGCGTTTTGCTCTCAGCTGGTCACAAACTTTCTGCTCACAGACTTTGACTTCCAGTAAGGAATCTCTCCTCCCCTCTGGCTGCTGGCAGCTCCCGTGGAGGCCACCTCTCCCACTCGTGGACAACCCATGCTCAGGACTTCGTGCACCCACAAAGAGGTGGGCAGGCTTCTGGGAGGGCCCGGAGAACACCGCAAGCGCTCCCTGCCTGCCAGGTACTGCCCTGCGGGGCAGGAGAAGGAAGAACTCCAAAGGGAAATTAATCTTGCCATTCAACCCGCACTCCCACCTCCTGAGAAGTCCCAATCGGAGAGGTCTCCCACTCCCGGCAGGAGAAAGCCCGCCTAGCCTGCCTCTTTCCCTCCAGGGAGAGGAGCAGCCGATGCCGCCCCATGGTCCGCCTCCCCCCGCAGCGGGGCCGGGAGGGATGGAGGGAGGGAGCGAGGGCCGGGCCCACAGCCAGAGCCGGACCTGCCAGCTGGGCACGGCCATCGCCTTCCCCCTCCCCGGCTCTCCGCCCTTCCAGCCAACCCGCGAGGGCTTTTCCTGCTGCTCCAGCACTGCGCTCCCAACGCCGGCAGCCGCTGCCCTGCCCCGTTCCCGGCTGCCCGGGAAAGGCAGGGCCCCAGGCCCCGCGGCCGCCGGCACCGGTCCCGGTCCTTGTACCTACCCTCCGCTGGCTCCGGCAGGGAAGCCGTGCTCCCGGGAAAACATGCTGGACTGCTGCGCTGAGTCAGCTCCCGGGTTCCCTCCTCGGGAGCCGGCTCTCCCCCGGCCTCGCCATGAAGAAGGGCACAGGCTCCCTCCCGGCCCCCCGCGAAGCCGCGGCTCCCGCCCCCACCCCTCCTCTTCCTCCCGGGCCGGGATTCACCGGATAGATAGGGAAGGGACCCGCACGGCCGGGACCGGGCTCGGCGGGCAGCCGGAGGGGAGGAGGAGGAGGAGGGATGGAGGAAGAGGAGACAAGGGGGATGGGGCGATGACTTCTGCCCCTCCTCCGCTGTGGCAGAGCGGTTCCCCCTGGAGCCCCCGTTGTGGGAGCCCATGGATGGCGCACAGCGTGCGGGAGCAGCTGCTGGGACACGGCTGGGAGACAGCAGAGCCAAGGACGCTGCTCTCCCGGTTGTCCGTGAGGGTAGCACAAACACAGCCTTACAAAGGGACAGCAGAGGGGTCCCTTATTCAACTCTGCTGCAGAACAAGATCACATGTCCAGGCTCTCAGTGTCCAGTGAGGAGAGTGAGCATCAAAGCAGTTCTCCACAAATCCCCATTCTCTTCAAGGGAAGGCTAGGAAGATACCAAATCCACTAAATCCTTATCCTTGGCATTTGGAGTTGACATACCTTGAGTACCACAGAGATTTGGCTCTGCACCCCTTACGAAATAGCTCACTGATCCAACGTGCAAACTAGGGAGACTCAAATTTTCAGGGGTCACAAACCCCTTAACCACGTGTTCTTAACCACATTCAGTCATCCACAGATTGTCATTCCTGATGAAAAATTGAGCATGAGAACATGGTCTGCCATAGCAAGAATATGCATTTACCTGCGTTTAAATGAGAACACAGAGTTCTTCTGGATACATATTTTTTTCCTGTGCTTCTCAGTTTCATTCCACAGGATGATGTCATGTTTTCTCTTTACATCAAGACCTATAAAAGCAGCAGCTACAACCATACATCAAATGTCAGCCTCACACTGGGGTTGTTCTCACTCATGAAGGGGACATAAGGAAACATAGAACAAGAGACAAAATTTGCCAGAGAGCTAGGAAAGATGCAAAAGAAGAGTGCAAACAGTATGCAGACAGACTAGACAAAAAATATGAGACAGAAGATAGAGATGGGGAAAAAATGAAAATGCAGAGAGCGAGGAGTTATATCAAAGTTTTAGGGATGTATGCAGCATTTTCATCATAATGCTTCATATAAACTGTGCTATAAAGACCTGGATAGAAATGATTACGGGGACTCCAAGGGTCTGTGGGTGGGCAAAGAAGGAGCTACTGTAAGGAGCAAGGAAGCAAGATAGGTGACAACTTTGAATGGACAAAGAAAGGGTCCACTTGCTGTTTTTAGTAACTTGCATGGAGTCCAGGTGACTCAATTTCCTCCTGGCTTCCTCTTTTACTTCCCCAGAAGATCTGATGCTGGAGCATGGGCCAATTCATACATCCTTGCTCCAACCCAAATGCCTCACAGATGGGCCCAGGGCACTGAATACAGCAGTTGCTCTCTGCACAAGCAGATCTTACTCATTCACCTGAATCTCTGAGCAGGGATGTGAGTGGACCAAGGCAAAGAGCCAAGCTTGCCATTTCTGCTGCATCTAGGAAGGAGGAAGAGATTATTTTGTTTGCTGTTCGAGAAGGCTGCCAGCAGTAACTACTGCCCTCCCCCATCTCAGGGTCATTATCAGCAGCACTATCAAGCCTGGCCATGGTGAAAGCAAAGCATACAGAGAGGCTCAGGTCTTTCTGCCACTCTTGTTCTTCAGCAGCTTGCCACTACAGACAAGAGCCAACTTTGTTCACATACAAAACCACATTGAGCTCAGCTTTCATTTAACTGTCTCACAGCTTTACCTAACCTTCTGTCTAACTCCAGTTGTGTACAAAGCTCTCAACATGCATAAGCAAAACAGCAAACAATTATTAAATACCCTAATTACTGTTCTAATTAACCTCCTTTAGCAATAGCAATATGAATAAATCATATGTAAGCAAATCACAGGACCCCTTTCTGTTCCTCAACTTACAATCAAGGTAACAATTGTTAGTATTCACCCAGCAGATGCAAAAATATCACCTAATATAAGCCTTGAATTGTACTAAGTAAATTCAGCTCCTATTGATACTTGCGTTCTTATATGACTAATCCAGTGTACTTACAGTCTCAGACTTTAATCCCTATATATGTCCGTACTTGCATAGATCATTATGCATTTTATAGTTAATGCATGTTTTAGGGACTGACATATAAGTTTTTGTTCTTTCAGGTATCCTTGTAGGCATGTTAATATATGTATTATAGTAATTAGTGTGTATACCTTTTGCTATGTATTTTCCCAGTTTTTGTTAGCAGATTTTTTTCCATGTGTTTAATTTCATTAGCATTTTATCTTGCTCACATAGGAAAAGTCTGTATCAGCTGTAACACAGAAACTGGTCCCTGCATTTCTGTTAATTGAGTCATTGTAAGAACATCAGCAGTTCCACAGAAGCTGCGCAGTACCACATAAACACAGCAGTATATCCTTCAAGGGTAAACTCTTCAGGGCAAAACCTGTATTTTTTTTAAGTTTTATTTCAATATTACACAAACTCATAGCTGCATCCACAGACAGAAACATACATGTTTTCACATCAGCTGTTTCCACAGATCTGTGCGCACAGCTTCTAAATATAGCACCAGTGTGCACAGGCAGCACCTCCCGCAGCGCACTTGGACTCCTCATTTTATGTTCAGGACTGACATAATCAGGGTGGGATTCCTTTGAGTCTGGGCAGACCCTCTTTCATGCCACTCCATGGCTTTAGTTTGTTTCATTTCCTTCGCAGACATCTGCTCTCCCCACCTCCACTCTCCCTTTCTCTCTCTGCAACTGCTTCTCTACACAATGCAGAATAGCACAATGTCTTTTAAAAAGCATACAAACACTTTCCCTGATGAGGCTGAAACTGCCCCAAACTCTATCCATTACACAACGCCACGCAAGCAGCACAGATCTGGATCAACCCTCCCCCACCTATCTTTGCTCCCGTTCCTTCTAGATGCAAAATATTTTTAATTGGCATTGCAAGCAAGACGACAATAAAAGCAGCTAAGCTGTTCATCCCCTACCTGAGCAAGGATCTCTCATCCCCAGCTGGTGAGCAGATGGAGACAGGGAACCCAGCTGCTCTCCTTTCCTTGCACTATCAATTATTCACGTAGGTTGCAGTGTCCTCCCTCTCACTCCCTCCCTCCCTCCCTTTCTCTTCCGCTGCTCCCACCTGCAGCTGAATGGAGATCGAGCAGGTCGGTGCTGTCACACTTGAAACTAGAGATCATTGTCAATTGAACAGCCAGCCTGTGGAGCAGCTGTGCTCTTAAGCAGAGAAGATTTGCCCTGGCAGAAGGGGACAGATTTGCCCTGCTAGCTCCAGAGGTGGAAGACAGGCAGCTCTGTACATCCACATCCTGCTCCCTGTGATTCTAATCCCAGACCTGCAGAGATGACCTTTAAAGATGAAGAGAGGGTTTGGGGGGGTTTTTTACCATAGAAAAGCACATTTTTTTGTCCTCTCAAGTATAATGACAGTTATTTGGTGATAGTGAACTGGGTTATGCAAATTCATGTGTATTGATCAGAGTAGGAAGGGAAAGTGGAAGACTGAAAAAATCTGAAACATGATTACGTAGTACTGATTTAGTCCCATTGCAAAGGCACTGGGAGAGGATAATTTAAGGGGACAGGATGACATGGTACTTTCTGTAAATGCTTTTGGTAATCATGAGTCATGAGACTGACCTGTGGGTTGGAATGATTGTTCAGTCACAGTTTTTGTAGAAAATTAAAGGATTCTTATGTGATACCAGTCTTAGGCAAAGGTAGAATGAGTTCTGGAAGACCTAGGTCAAGGTACTTAAAGCATTTTGCTTTGTAGAGGGCTACTACCCACAACTGGGTGAGTCTTCCAGATCTGCCTCACAGCAAAATTAGGCTCAGTCCCAGGACAGATTAACCATTCCATTTTGCACTGGAGCAACTCACCCTGAATTATCCTGGTACTGTCAGTCTGCTGGGGGGCCCTCCTGCTGTGTCATCTCCAACATCATAGTAATTTGATCTGTCAGTTCTTCCCATGACCATAGCTGTGGCAGAATCACCACAGAGACTAATAAAAACCCCACCACACTAGGGTGCTCAAACGGTAGGTCATCATGGCTTTTCTGCCCTATTTAACTTTTCCCAGCTTTTGAAAAAAAAATGTCTGCAAGAATTTTACCAGAAGCAGTAAAGAGTTTCCTGAAATTGCATTAAAAATAAAATGCCTAATAGAAAATGTTGGTGTTGCAACCACAATTGTGAGTAAAACTCCTGAAAACCAGCAACTCTTTTTAAGAGGGCACTGGGATTGTTTTTAATTATTTTCTTGTTTCCAAAACATTACAGATCAAGCTTTGTCAAGCATTTCTCCACATTTCTGCAGGCTGGAAATATTTAATTTTAGATAAAGAAAAAAGTCATCACTTTTTTGTTTTCATGTGAGCATTGGAACCACCAAGTTTTACAGATGGAAGAACAACAATTTTCCCTAAGATTTGTTTTGGGCAGTTGTTCCAGGACCAAGAACTCTAATTCAGTCTGCTGGAGCACTTACAAGAACCTTCTCTTGTGCTGAATCTTTGATGAGGTTCACTTTGAAACCTTTACCTCCTTTGGATCTTTTTTATCGGTTGACCATTTTAATTAAATATATAGGAACCTTTTCTCTGAGATAGCAGAAAAAAAGTCTCTTTGAGATAATTATTGAAGAGAGAATTATCAAATTATCAGAACATAATTTTAAGAAAACTATCAAATCAACAAATTATCTTTGAGACCTCAATACCCTAATTTTGGTAGAAGATAACTATTCCAGAAGTTACAAAGGGATAATGGTATACAGGCATAGACAGACTGTCTAAACTATGTTTTATTTCCAGAAAAGTAGACTAAGAACAAGAAATGGCAAAACTTAATAAAAGTAAGAAAATCAGCATTGTAAGTATTAGAAAAGCAGTCTTTTTTGGCTTTTCAGTAAGCAGTAAATATCAATACCTATACATCTACCTACAGATATAGGAGCACAGATTTATGCTTTTTTTTTCTGACTATTTGTATGACTATTTTGGTATCTTACAATTTAGTATTATTTGTATTATATACTATATATATACAATTTATATACTATATACGATTTAGTATTATTAGTATTATACACTCAAAATTAGTATTATTCATAACCTAATCAATACAATTATAACATCCAGCCATTTATACAAGTCTTTAAATCACCCTTAGATTATAAACTGACTGGGTCTTTCTGTATGTCTGTAAAGAGTGTAGAAGAAATTGTTTCCATATAAATACTAACACTTCACATTTCTTTGACACCTTTATTTGAGTATCTCACAACACATTACTGATGCTGGCTCCCATTATTACCCCTGTTCCACATAAGGATAAACTGGCACAGAGATACTAACCCTCACTACCACCCAGGGCCAGAAAAAGGAAACAGAGCTCTGAGTCCATCAGTACAGTTGTATAAACAGCTTGAGCTGCCTCCATACTGTGCTGACACACAAGAGTCCCACTCAGATCCAGGTGACATCCTGAATGCCAGTGCTGGTGCAACGAAGGGGACTGGAAAAAATGGCCAGTGATGGAAGAGGGATATGGCAGGACTCCTTTGAAAGCAACTGAATTTTAAACTGGGCCAGTGCAGCATCAACCTCTCAGGAGAGCCCTTAGATAACAACTTAATTTATTTTCAAGCTTTGACCAAAGTTGCTTCCTAGTAAAACTTAATTATATGAGAAATACTTCTCAATTTATCTGAGAAAATTTATCAGTTTATCTTTTTCTCCATACTGCATGAATTGGGAAATTGGGGGGATTTTGACAGTATAAATTTATTTGTCAACAGGGAAAATTCATTAGGAAGGAAATTATGGGATTACTTGCTAATTTCAGAGATGACTGGAATGGCCATGATTCAGAAAAGATTAAACAGCTCCTCCACAGAAGTGACATCTGGATTCATCACTACTTCTGCACAGCAGAAAGACAAGTGACAATGTTCAGGTTGCACCGAGTAAAATTTCAGCTATATTCAAGGAAAAATTTGTTCTTCCGATGAGGGTGATTCAGTACTGAGAAGTGCCGAGAGACACTGAGTAATATCATTCTTGGAGATCTTCAGAAGATGTGTATGCAAGCCCCTTCTAGCTTCAAAGTTGACCATTTTGTGCACAGTAGTTGACTTAAGTGAGACATTTTCATACTAATTTATTCTATGCTTTTATTCACTGCATGTTAGAAAACCCATGGCATGAAATGTTGAAAAGCTCAAAAGTTCATCATTTCAGCACAATATGTAAGAGCTTCAAGTTCTGCAGTGTATGAGATCATAACCAAGTCAAAATTCTTCACCAATGGCTTCCACCCAGAAATCAAGTTCTCTAATCATTCAGCAGATAAAAATTTTCTTGGCATATGTGAAGGTACTTGGGAAATCAGAGTTTGTATCATCCAGCAAGTTTTGCCCTGGACATATATCACAGGGGCTCAACAAGAGGATAACTCAGGGACATGGAAAACACAAGATGTGAGGACAGTTCTAGCAGAGGAAGGCACTCTAATTAAAAACCATATTTTGCAAACAGTACTGCATTATCTTTATAATAATCATGCTTAAGAGAAAGGACTTAATTTCTAGGCTTTACTGTACCATTAACTTCATAATTGGCTTTAACTAATACATTTAACAAAGGAAAACTCTCTACACTCTGAGTAAAGCCCGGTCCTCCAAAAGCAGTGATATCTGAATATACAAAGACAGTTCACATCCGTGAATTACTTGTGAAATCAAGGCAGAAAAGTGAAAGGATTGCCAAAATCATGTTACAACAGATGGATGGACAGCAGAGAGTCAAGTCATTAAACCAAGGAAAGGCTGGAAAGCACCAGGCTGAAGATATGAGCCTTTCCTGTGTTGGATCAACGAGTTTAACAATTTTCAGTAATGAAATGGTATTCAAACAAGGGGAATAAGAGGTGCTTAATCCAAACAAAAGGACAGGAAGCACAGGCAAAGAATTTTTTTGGCACTGGCTGCAAGAAAGATGTATAGGATGAGAAGGAAGGGAGATCAGAATTGGCCGCAGACAATGGAGGAATGCCTGGATGAAAAGGCATTCAGACAAGTGAATTTCTTTTGCAGAATTAGGGATAAAGGTGCTCGCAATTTCCTTCTGTCCAGATAATCTGGACCAGCTGAGATTATTCCCCACAAACATCTCCTGCAACTCTGAAGGGCGCAGAAGGGGTTAAAGCAGCCTGCAGCACAAAGGGTGGCGGGAGCGTCAGACCATGTGGAGCTGCGGAATCCCCGAGGACAAACACCCGGGCCCCCTCCTCTGGGAAGTGAGAACAGTGCCGCGGCGCCTTTAATAACGGGAGCCGGTGCTGATTAGTGTGGACGGCACGATCCACTGCGGAGCGGGAGCGGGAGAAGGGAGCGGGAGCGGGGCACCTGCCAACAGGCTACTGTGCCCTAACGGGGACACTCAACTGGGCTTACACCCCCGGCGCATCGATACAGGCGGGGGTCATGCCGACAATTTCTTAGACATGATCCAACACCTGAAATACTGAGAAATTACCTATGTCAGTGAAATATTTGTTCTTCAGTTAAACATTTATATTCTTTTTCATGGATGGAGGATGCGAGCTAGCTCAGGAAAATCTTGGCCCTATTTCCAAGGCACAAAATAGGGGTCAGTCTTCATTCTAAAGGAGTACATTCTCCAAAACACCTGCAGTGAATGGAAGGATTTGCATAAGGTCACAGTTGAAGACTTTGAAGCAACTGGAATTTGATCTGAGATTACCCGAATCAGAAGTCAGTGCCAGTTACAGGAACAGTCTCCTTGTTTCCCTCTTCCTTCCCACTCTTCAACAATCAAAGAAAAGCCTGCGATACAGTGCCTTTCTCCAGTCAGGACAAGGAAAGGACATTGTTACTTACAGGAATCGGGACAGTAAACAAATAATGTGCAGACAGTTCGCAATTAATTACTCAATAGAATTTCATTGGAAAGCACTTAGCAATTACTTCACATCAACAAGCCACCTGGAAAGTGGTAAGGGTGGTTTATGCAGAGCATTAGGAGACAAAATAATGGATGACTTATTTGTTAATCAATAAGGACACACAGAGAATAAGGAGGGTCGTGTAGTGTAAGCATGTACAACAGCAGAGAACAGCTGATACTTGCTTTGACAAATACTTGCAATATGTAACAACTTACAAAATAATCACTTCATGAGATTCGGTAAGAAAGTGTCTATACTTAGGAAGCATACACTAAACCTAAGTACCTAGAAAATCTATTAATGAAGAATGTGGAGGACATTTTGCTTCTGTGAATGGTTAAATATATGTCATAAACAGTTTGCATAGTACATATCACACTAGGATACAGTTCTATATGGCATGTCTGGGCTGTCCATTGTAAGTACATATACATTTATCAAATAAATATACTCTGTGTATAAGCAATGCAGTAAAAATGGAATTTATGGCTTCAAGCTTACTTGTTACAGACAAGTGCCCCCTAAACGTTTTGGAGTATTATTAAACAACATATCTCAAAAAAACCCGCATCCATGTATAACTGAAATAACAAAAAGAAATAAAATAATATATTCTATGGCCACTTTGTTAAAAAATTCAGTGGCCTGGATAGGACTAGGAGGTCAACCACCACAGGAAAACAAGCATGAAAAGAGCAAGTTGGTAGGTACTCCATCTATACACACTATTCTCCTTGCCACCAGCCTTTCCACCAATTGGCTTTAGCACTCCGCCAAGGCTCAGGCTTAAGCCTAGGGCTAGGGTTAGGGTTACGCTTAGGGTTAGGCTCGAGAAAACCACAGAACCCAGACCTCCAGAGACACTGCAGCTAAAACAGGCACTGTCCCAACATTGCTCCCTCCACACTTTTCTTCTTTCCATCTTGTTGAAATCTCTCTTTTTAAATAATCCACTGAAATAATCTTATTCTTATTGCATCTTGTGATTTTAATTTCTGAGAATCTTCTGAAATCATCTCTGCAGTGAGGTTTGAAATTCAAATTTTACTCCTTTCATTCTGATGCTATTTGCAGGGGCTGTTGTGGGAGGTACGGTATTTTTTCTATCTGCCATGGAGAAAACTCTATGTATTTTGTGTATTTTTTCCCATTAACCTCAATTCTCCTAATGCTTTTTTCCTATTTCTTTACATTTTGTGTGTGGAGTGTCACTTCTGATACCAGTAGAAGTAAAGAATCATCTTACTTTACAGGAAGTGTGGAAAACATCTCTTTATTGAATCATAAGAAAGGAAAGGTCGTTGAGAAATTTTCCATTTGTCTATACATATCACAGCTCTTACAGTTTTCAGTTGTTTTTTTTTTTTTTAATATAATGGAAACAGTATGGAGAGGCAATCAACATTAAATGCAGCTCACGGGAAGTGACAGATTCCAGGTATTTATTGTGTTTCCTATACAATCCAAGAGCAAACATTCACTCTCATTTTACTTGCTAGGAAGGGGGAAAGAAAAATTAAATACATTAAATTATAAAATGCATGTAAAAACTGTAGGAATGGATACAGTAGAAAATAAAATTGTTTTGGATAGGTCCAAAAGTCTCCCTTCTGACAGGCAATCCCCATGATTGCATTGAGAGTGGGCAGATACTGTCCTAATAAAGGAAGGGAGATACACTTTTTCAATGTCATTGTCTACATTACATTAGCCATTATTTTTTATTTAGTTTATTTAGACCCAGTTCTAATGAACACACCTATTGCCTGAAGCCTCAGGACTAAATACTGCCATGCTAGGAACCTATTACCTTGGACTTTTGACCCTGGAGCCCAACTTTTGACCCCCAACCCTTGACCCCTGACTCTGCAGCCTGGACACTGACGCTGGGCCCTTATCTGATCTCTTACTGTCTACCCTGTCTGTGCCCCTGCCTACTACTGTGGCATGAATGGCCAAGGGTAAAGGGTAAGGATCAAAGGTCAGGAGGTCACAAGTCAAAGGTCAAGGGTAAGGGGTCAGTGGTGGGGAACAGAGGTCAAAGGTCAGATGACTCCTAACTCTTGCTGAGCACCCCTTAGCTCCCAAGTCATCTTGAGCTACAACCTTTGACCCCTGACCTCTGAGTCCTGAGCCATGACCCTTGGCCTCTGACCCTTAACCTCCAACCCCTGGTGCTGGCCTGCATGACCCCGAATTTGGCCCTTAACTGCCAACTTTTTGCTTTCCACACTTGTCCTTTGATCTATGATCTCTGACCTTTGACCCATGCTCCTTGGCCCTTGACCTACAATCCTTGACCTTTGCCCTTTTACCTATGACCCTCATGCTTTTGCCGATGACCTTTGACCTACTATTCATGACCTTTGACCTATGACCCATGACATTTGACCTGAGTTCTGACCCCTGACCTATGACCTTCGACCTATGACCCCCTGCCCTTTGACCCTTGACCTCCGACATTGGAGCAGTGTCCTTTATCCTCCAACCCATGACTTTTGACCTTTAACCCTTGACCAGTAATCTTTATCCTCCAACCTTTGGGATTTGAATTTTGACACCTGAGTTTTGCCCTCTGACATCTGACCCTTGACCTCTGAACTATGACTCTTGACCTTTTACCTCCAATTTTTGACCTATGACTTCTGCCACATTACCTTTGACCTTTGATGTCTGATCTATGACCTGACCTTTGACATCTGACCCTGCTGTTTCACCACTGAACCTTGACCTATGAGCTTTGAGCCTTGACCTATGACCTTTCACCTCTGATCCTTGAACTATGACTTATGATCTTTGACCTCTGACCTTTGACCCCTGCCTTCAAGTCTTGACCATTGCTCATTTTTACCTTTGACACCTGCCCTTTGACTTATGACCCTCGCCCCTTATCCTATGACCTTTGACCCTTGACCCATGACCTCCAATCATTGAACTATGACTTATGATCTTTGACCCTTGACCTCTGACTTTTGACCCCTGGCCTTTGATCTCATCCCTTTTTGTCTTTCACAGATGACCTTTGACCATTGATCTTTGGTGTCTGACCTTTGACCTCTAACCATTGACATATGAACTTTGACATTTTGAACCTTGACCTATGAACTTTGGCCTTTGATCCTTGACCTCTGATCTTTGACCCTCACCCTTTGACCTCCGACACATGATCTTTAACCTGTGACCTTTGGCGCTTGATGTCTGACCCTTGATCTTTGGTCTATGAGCCCTAACTTTGGCCCCGGACCATGGACATTTAACCTTTGACCTTTAACCTGTGACCTTTGCCCTTTTGAGCCTTTACCTCTGACCCTTCTCCTTTGACCCTTGGCCTATGACCTTTGAGCCCTGACACATGACCCTTGACTTTTGACCTCCATCCCATGTGGCCTTTACTGCTCCACCTAGGCTTATGGTTGCGCTTAGGCTTAGGGTTACACTTAGGGTTGAGAAAACCACAGAGGCCAGAGCTCCAGGGACACTGCAGCTAAAAGAGTCATGCCAAGACCTGTAGCTGAACTTCTACAGTAAAAAAAATCCTATTTGATTGCAGTGAAATCAGCTCCCTCAATGGGGATGGTATGATGGGGGAGAGAATCAAAAGGCTAAGAGGGAGAAAATATATGGCTTGAGTTAAAGACAGTGTCTGCATAAACAAGCAAAGAGAAACAAGGAACAATTCACCACTTTCCATGGGCAAGCAGGTGTTCAACCATTTCCAGGGCACTAGGCTTCATCATGTGTCATGGTTACTTTGAAGGAGATTAACTACCACAGCCCAAACCAGCACAGCATGGGAAAAAAAGCATCCAGGCATTCTCAGGGAGCCAGTAGTCTTCAATAAATTGCAGACCTGAAGTAAAGAATGCCAGCAATGCTTTGGTGATGGAAAACTGGGAACAGGGAAAATACAGCAATCTTTTAACTGCAAGTAGAGCTGCGCAAACTGAAATGTAATGAATGGAGAGCAAGATGTTTCCTTCCTTCTCAAATAATATTAAGAATTGATAAATATATTGATATAACTGATGTAAATATATTTATTTTGAAAGGCAGAGCTATAATCAATCGTGGAACTCTACCAAAATGAGAGAAGTTAGATTTGTTAGTCAGTAAATATTTACACTTTGTTAGTGCTGAACGAACCAGCCTAGCTGGCTTGGCCTGAATGCTATGGAGATGACTTGGAAGGGTCAACAGCCAGACCAGAGAGTTTAGGATGAGCAATAACTCTCTCCTCCTGAAGAGTTTTGCACAGTCATGTCAAATGTGGGAAATCACCTAACCACAGCCCTGTTGTTTATAATACCAGTATCTCATCTATCACCTCCAAACAGTAATTTCTTTTTCCTTTGGCTCATTCCAGAGCATACATCCAGTATTAACCTGGAGAATGTCAGGTTTGATTTTTCACCATTTTGTGTATGTTCTTCAAGCAGTTCCACTTCCATTGTCTCTTACTGACGTACCACAAAAACCTCTTACTATAGCAATTTCTAACCAAAACTTCTCCATTTAGAGAACCACATTCACAAGAAGCTTTGAATTTTTTCTTTATTTGGAAACATGTTTACAGCCAAATTCCACACTGCTTGTTTGACCTATTAGTTTCAAAACAACTTGTAAGAAAAAATATTCAGCCTTCAAATTGACAAAATATAAAACAGGAGCATAAAAATAGTCTCTGAAACAAGCTTTTGCATGGAAATGAACATATCTCTACCTTCTCCAGCCCCTAATGAAGTGTGTTGACATGGTAGATACTGGTGGTGCCAGTTTTGGATACTTGAGGTTCAGTATTTTAGAAATTGTGAGGGAGACTTAACAAAGTTCACCATAGCTGGGCTGCCATGGAACAACACTTTAGGGTAGGACTGCAAGAGGAAAGCAGCAAGCAGAAGCAAGACATGCAGAAAGCTATAGTCCTCGATACAAGCAAACAATTGTCAGGGATTTTGCATAAATAAAAATCATCTGGCCTTCAAAGTGCTCATAGGAAATTGGAAATCAGTTTATCTCCATACAGTCCTCATTCTGCCCTGTCCCCTACTTTGCAAATATCATTTAAAAACAGCAGGTGGCTAATATTGCCAAGGAAGCAGAAGAGTCAGACCTCATCATGGAGGCCCTTTATCTTTTCTCCAGATGGCCAAATGTTCATGCCATAACAGTGCCTGAAGCACAAATTTAGGAAGTCTTGGTGATGGTCAAAGTTGTTGCTGAGTAGCTTCATTGGCAGGAGAATCTGGGTAAAAGGAGCACCACCATATATCAGAAACTTGGAAACTTCATCAATATTAATGGAGACCTGGGGACTTGGGCAATATCAGTGGATCTCGACTAAGTGTAGGCTGGAAACTTGTGAGAGCTCTGGGTGTCACATACTGCCACACATTCAGGTGCTAGAAGTAAAGGGTCGTATGATGATGATTCCATTATCAGTATTATCTATTACTAACTATTATCCCATTTTTTTAATCAAACAAGACAGTATTTGTAGGAAGCAGGAAGAAACAGAGGAGGAAGTGGATAAGAATATATACCTTCCAATAGAGTCAAAAAAATAATCTCTTCAGCCAAGACTACGATCTCTCATGCACCAAGCATCAGTGAGAGCTTTTCAAATAATTAACATCTTCTCATGGATCACTCTGACATCTTTCATCTGTAAGGGATTTCACAGAATAGTTCTATGAATCAGAGGTTCCCAATAGCCAGTAAATATAACAACTCTTCTCAAGAAACAGAGGCGCCATCACAAGGATCATCTTTGGCATCAAATATCACTTCATTTCAACACAAATGTCCACAAACTATGACCATTCCATCCTGAAGTTCTCCCTTCAATGGCTATCTTCTTGTTTTCACAGAAAGACCCTTTGCAACCAGTCAATGCTTTCTCATGAAACTAGAACAGTGAACAGGCAGACATGCACAGTCATCACCATTAATAAATTCTCAAAGCCATCAGTTCAACCAGATATACAGTCAATTCCACATATTGAGTGTCCTGGTTTTTTGTTGCCTACAGTGAATTAGAAAGCTATCTCTCAGCAACAGAAGCCTTGATAATGCAGAGTTCCCCTTCACAAACCATAGGAGTTGCAGGATCACTACTGCTGCCACCTCAGGAGAAAGCAAAAGGTGGTGTATTGCTACTACAGTGCTAATTTACAAGAAGCAGGCTGGAGTGGCAGTGATGTGGGGCACTGCTTTTATGACACTGTCCCTGCAGCTGATGGCTGACCTTGGAAACAGTCGTTTGCCCCCACAGGAGCAAACATCCAAAACACCATCACAATGACATTCTAGAATGCACCAGAATGACAATGCAGATGCCATACAAACTGCAACACTTATAAGGCATGATAATGGCACATACCAGAAATGCATTATGATGTGCTCTTGCTAATTTGGCAGTGTCCATTAGGAATGCAAATCCATGCCAGAACTGGACAAAACCTGTCTGTATCACTAAATAAACTGACAGCTCAGACTGAGGAACCATGCCAAGATAAAAACTACGTTCTTTTCAGCTCATGTGACTACTTGCTTTCATAAAATAACATATTTGCTCTTTCTCTGACCCCTGTGAATGCCTATTTGCAGGGATGTAACTGAAATATAACACCCATTTTTCCTGAGGCAGAAAAAGGAACCAGATTGAGTTTCCTCTCTCCGAGATGTGCTGTGTTTATGGCACGTGGCTAGAGCAAAGTGCAGTGAAAACCAGTGGTAAAACTAGGCTGAAACAAACAGTGTTGCTTTTGAGTGGAGAATATCTAATGAAGAAAAAAAATCTCAGTTATAGATCTAGTTTTCAGGCAAAACCTATCTTTACTAAGATAGATTTTACCAATTTTTCTTTTCTTTCTTAGAGCTTCTTTTAATACTAAATTATCTATCTCTGGTCTTCCATAGCTAAATTATTCTGTGGCTTTGTCACCCTTGCTTTAGACTATGAGCACCTTAGGCTGAGAACAGGCACCAAGGAGCATGTGGGATTCTGTGCTGCATTTACTACAAAGTGCAGCACTCAGAGAGGGACCAGTACCAATAACAGTAGTGTTCTCTTCTTCTCCAGAGCAAAACTCATCAATAAAATAGTTAAGTGATTTCTCTGTCCGGCAACACTTTCCCGATTCTTTCACCCCACTATTTACCAAAATAATTTGAAGAAAGTGCAACATTATACAATAGGAATGTAGGAGCACTGTGGAGAGACACTGTGGGTCCCAACAACAACAGGAAACGATGCCGATTCCTGCTCAGGAATTTACATTCTGCAACAGGCACTTCAACCTTTTTCTCATCTTCCCACGTCTATTATGTTTTAGTCCATGGTGAGTTGCACAGTTGCTGAGTTCCAGCCCAAGTAGGTTGTATTTTACTGTTGGGTGGTAATTCCCAAATATTTCACGTGTGGTTCCCTAGCAAAACCATCTAATGCTGTTGAAAGGAAAAGGACATCCCTCTATTCTTCAACACAGAAATAAGCTATGAAGTCCTTTCTCCTCTTCTGTGGCCATACTGGCACTTCCTGCATGATTTTGTGATTGTTAGTGTATTAACACAAGAGAAAAATAAAACTTTTTTCCTTTTCACTTGTTTATGCCCTGTTAGCAATTCAGAACATGTCAGAGAGAGCTCCAGTGTATAACAGGTTTGGCAACATAAAGCAGCAAGAACATGTCGCTAGGACTAGGGTGGAAGATAAGGAACAGAAACTCTGTGGCAATTACACATTAACTTTTCTCACTGCATCTCATGTCCTTTGGCTGAAAACTTTCCTATTTTAGAGTGGTGAAATTACAGCTGGAGAAAAGGAATGTTCCATGGTAAAGCTGCTCAGCCTACGCAGGTCTTATTTTCTCTTCTTTCCAGAGACACCTAGTACAGTCTAGAATGACAACAAATTATCTTCCTGTGTTCTTTTAACTATTCTCAATTAAGTCCTTAGTTTCATCTTACAACTATTTCTTTCTGCTCACTTGCTCTTTCCACACTATGGAAATTTCCACAGTATTCCACATGATTCTTTCACCACGTTCAGGCAGGAGGATCTTAACTGCCCTCCTTCTTCACATTTACTCATGACCATCTCCTCCTCTGCCTGATCCACTTCAGGAGCTCTAAATTAGCAAAAGAGAAGAGGTCACTCTAGTGTCCCATTTAGTAGCATTTCAGTCACCAGGGTGGATTCCTTCAGATTCTGCTAATTTACATCCCTCATACAGTAACATCTCAGTAGAAGGACTGCAGTTTGTAGAGATTCTACACAAGCGTAGAAGGACTTCCAGCAAAAAGTAAATAATTTAGACCAGGCTGAGCTCTTTTATTAAACTAAATCAGCTGCAGTAAGTTTTACCAATGCTAATGAAACCTCACAAATTTACAGTGCTTGCCCTAAGAAGAACTCAGAATAAAAAGATGAGGAAAACTTCTAGCCTTCACTTTCTTCTTTTTTTTTTTTTCCAGAGAAAAAGCAAAACGTGACATAAGTTAATTTAAAAGTCTGTAAGAGGATATAAAACCCCTCATATCATCTTGGTAAGTGCTTGTTTCTTTTCTGTTCCTCTCCTGGTAGGAAAAGGAGGTGCTGCTTTACTAATTTTAAAAACTTAGGAACCTTAGGTGTGCAGAAAGCCCTGAAAACACTTCACATCTTGAATGTGACTCCCTACTTTCAGAAAAGATAAATCCTTTTGTTCTGCACAACATAACGAGTGTCTCTGACTCAGTCTCTTTACGTTTATGCTTTTCAGGCATCCTTAAGACAGCTGAGCAGTTAATAGTAGCAGTAGAAGCTCTTTGTGTAATATCAGTCCTTCTGTGACCACATCTCAGCCCTGATCTACAGAGAAAAGCCACTGCAGGTAGAAGACAGCCATGCCAAAAAATCCCACCACACAGTGACTACACATATAACTTCCAACCATTGTCCTGTAAGAACTGGAATAAGCTGGAAGGAAACAGAGATAGCCAGTTCCCAAGAAATGTATGACCATAAACTCCGGCAGGTCAAACACAAATAGTTTTCCTAAAGTTACACACATATTTTGAATATCCAAGCACAGTAGTTTCTCTTTCCTTGGGGCTTTGCTTTCTCTTCCCTAAAACATTATACTGGCCAGAAACATCAACCAGGGCTCATGACTGCCCTATGATCTCTCTAGATAAAATGCAGTGATGCAACTTGCTTAGTCACGAAAGTGACTATGCAAAACCTGAGGGACAAAAGGAGAGGCAGGCAAGACTGGAAAAGGTGATTCAGTGACACTTTGCCCCCAGTACCTGCTCAGGTTCTCAGAAATTGCTTTGGGACAAGGTTATGGGGAAGAACAGACTTAGTGATTACAGTCAGATTAATCGTGCCATGGTGTGCACGTCACAAGCCCTTGGGAATAAAGCAAGCTTCTCTGCATGCCGAGCTGATAACTGAGCTTACTGTAGGTACTAAGTTAATTAGTAGCAGTCGGGGCAGGAGGTTGAGTAGATAGTGAGATGAAACAGGGGAAAGGTGAAATGCTTCCTAGAGGCTGACAACGAGATACTGGAAGAAACAAAGAAGGAATAAAAAAAAAAAGGAAATTCACAGTCCTGGCTAAAGAAACATACTGTTAAATGAAGATTCCTACGGTATGACCAAACAACAGAGAACAGAAAGTTTCTGTAAAAAAAAAAAGGTAAACCTTTACTTCACATGAAAGGGAGACAGTTTAGGATGGCAGGATAAATGTCCTTGTTTACTCCCCCAGCCTTCAATACCTTATTTAACAAACCCTGCAGTGATATCTCTCAGGCCTTACTCAAGCCTTGCTGCAATTTCTGTGCCTTTTAAGCACCAAAAACTTACTGATGCAGCCTTCTTTATTATGGATCCCAGTGACAGTTTGAACCAGACTATGGTGAGAACCAAAATGGCAGACAGATAAAATTTCAGAAGTCCTTCAGAAATGTTAAAAGGTCTCATGTAGAAGCACTTTTCTGCTAGAAAACATATTGCAAATGTTAGTTCATAGAAATTCATCCTGCTTTGTATCTTTAGACCCACAAAGCAATATGTATCACATTCATAAACATGTTTAACTAATGCACTCACAGCTGCATCATAAAGTATTGTTGTTTTATGTGTGCATGTAAATGAATAAAAATAATCCCTAAAGATTCTGCACAGTCATCAACAAACTGTGTGGGTAAAATCTACAAGAGTTACTGAACTCTGAGTTTCAACAGAAATAAACTGATGCAATCAACACGAGCAACAACCAATGCAGCAGAGACACATACTATCTCTAGCTTTTTCATCCCAATATTTCATAACTATGTCTAAGACTATTATAAAACTAAAAACGCTACTATACAGATTTTCAGCAAAACCAACATCTATCTATCCACATATCAAATACAGCCTTTCCAATCACAAAAGTAGTTTTCTACCAAATAATGAAGAATTTTTTCACCTTTCTGACTTTCTACTAACTTAGCAAAAAGATCTTGCCCCAAAGCAGTGCCTACTCCTCACATGAGAATGTGCAGACAAGCAAAGTGCCTCAGCTCCCACCACACAGCTGAAGTACCTTCTGTAGGAACTTACAAGGGGGATTCAACAATGGTCAAATTGTTCAGGCTTTTGGACAGTAGTCAGTGTACATACCAAAGCTGGGAGTTGTCAAAAGTCATTAGGCTGAGCTGGTAATCCATGATAAACCTAACAGGCTTTGCTGAGTAAAAAATGGGTCTTCTACACCTTTCTGTGGGGCTTACTCCATCAAAGAAGGAAGAATTTCCTTCTGCTCTAATGGTTTGGGCCAAGTCAATCAAATGACAGCCACTACAGCCCTTGAAATTTTTCCACTCTTCCTCCCTTCTCCTCCACCACTCTGACTATGCATTCCTATTGCTTCCCTTTAACGGGGAATTAATGGTTAGATGATACTTTAGGGACTAGATTAAGTCCACTAAATTCACTTTGGAAAAATGTACTTTCCCACTAGCTGAGATGGCTGGGCTGGTTCAGCAAGAGATCACCTGAGCACTGAATCACCGCAAGGAGGACAGGAGGAAATGGAGAACAGGCAGGAGGAATAATTTTAATTACCTCCTCAAATCAGTAGGATATAAATATTTTATCTCTGAGGAATGGTTCTAACAACCACCAGCTACACTCATTAGAAGGTAGTTGCTGTTTGTACTGACAAGTGCAGATTCTACCATGGGTCAGTCATGATGCCTGTGTAAAGAGGCTGTCAAAACAGTTTTCTCAAACCTTCCTTAGCAGTTAAAGGGTTCTCAGCCCCAGCCAACCCCAAAATGGAAATCGTATTTTCCATCTAAATAATAGCCTTGCAAAATGACATGCTACACATCAGAATCCTGACTTTCTCCCATTTATGTGGGTGTTAAGTTTGCTATCTTCAAAAGAATTGTCTTGAAAGCAAAGCATGGATAACAATCAAAGCTAAAGGTCCTTTATCTGTTAGCAGCCAAAAAGGCAATTATAATGAGAAAATATTCAAAACATATAAACATTGACAAGCCTAGGCTGGAAGAGCAGATGATCTGGTCCAACCTCTTACTGAAAGCTGGGCCCTGGACTAAGCTCTGTCTTGAATATTTCTAGCCAAAAGGATTCCTCCACTTCTCTGGGCAAATAGTAGCATTTTGCTGCTTTCACATTAAAGACTGTTTTTCTTACATCTAGAGGCACTTATCCTTTTTCCTGTTGCTTCTTATCCTGTCACCATGTACCCTCATGAAGACTGCCTCCCTCCTCTCTGCAACTATCTAATACTATTGGAAAACTGTGAGTAGACACTCACCACCTGCCCAAGCCTTCTCTCATCTCAGCTGTAGAAATCCAGCCTCTTAAGTTGTCAGAGTTCTCCAACCCTCAAAGCATTCACCAGACCATATCCAATTTTTCAGACCACATCCAAACTGGGGGGACCAAAACTGTACACAATATTTCAGGTGTGTCCTAACAAGTGCTGCATAGAATAATCCCACCCCTTGATCAGTTCACTATCCTTATATACTGATGCAGTCCAGGACACAGTTTGCCTTCATTGCTTCATGAACACGCTGCTGACTCCTGTTCAGCTTCCCTTTCATCATGTCCACCAAGTTTATTTCAGCAGAGCTGCATCCCAGTCAGTCTGGCCCCAGCCTGTACTGCTGCTCGGCATTATTCCATCCCTGCATGACTTTATCTTTGTTAAACCTCATGCGATTCTTGTTGGCCCAAACTTCCAAACTAAATACTATTAATAAACATTTAGCAGTAGGGCATCTTCCTGTTACAGACAACCATGAGCTACAGCCTGCTCCTGAACATAATTCATCCTATAGTGCTCAAGAATTTACAGTGAGGTAAACACTGATGAGTTCTTCTATGGGCATTTAAGAGAAATGTCTGGATCAGCAGCCCTTACCCTTATGGATGATTCCAACTCCCCAGACATCACCTGGGAATTACAAATCTAGCAAATTCCTGAAGTTTTCAGGAGATAACTTCTTGTCACAGATACTCAGTGAGACAACTAATAAAGATGCCCTCCTAGACTTGCTATTTACGAATAGAGAAGGACTCATGGGAGCAGTGGTGCAGCCTCACCCGGAGTGCTGGCAGTAGTTCTGGGCCCCACCATTTCAGAGGGATGTGAAAGTCCTTGAATGTGTGCAGGGGAGGGCAACAAAGCTGGTGAAAGGGCTGGAAGGTGTGTCCTGTGAGGAGCGGCTGAGGGCTCTGGGTTTGTCCAGTCTGGAGAAAAGAGAGGGTGAGGGGTGACCCCCTTGCTCTCTGCAGCTCCCTGAGGACGGGAAGGGGAGAGGGAGATGCTGATCCCTTCTCACTGGGATCCAGCAACAGGACAAGTGGAGATGGTTCAAAGCTGTGTCAGGGGACATTAGGAAGCATTTCTTTACCTAGAGGGTGGTCAGATGCCAGAACAGGCTTTCTAGAGAGATGGTCAATACCTCAAGCCTGTCAGTGTTTAAGAGGCATTTGGGCAATGCCTTTAATAACACGCTTTAGCTTCTGGTCAGCCCTGAAGCAGGTGGGGAGTTGGGGTAGATGTAGGTCCCTTCTAACTGAAATTATTCTATTCTATTCTATTCTATTCTATTCTATTCTATTCTATTCTATTCTATTCTAATTTTCAGACACACACTAAAGGTTCAGATAACAGAAGTCATTCAGTACCTAATGCAGTTCTGTTGCTTATCATTACCCCTCATTCCCAGATACATCAGGAAGTAAAAAAGTTTTTAACTCAGTCCTCTGTGAAATAATAACCTCTTGTCCCCCTTTTTTTCTCTTTTGTTTGTAAAATCAAAGAGGGCATAAAAAAAACATTTGACAAACAGCATTCGATCAGGACAAACGTATGAATTTACATTTTAGAGAAGTCATAAATAGATTTATGTGTGGGCCACGTGATGTGGGCTGGGCAGGCAGTTTGTTCCTGCTTTGTGAGGCAGAGATCAAGATTCCTTTGCTATGTAGGGAAAAACCCAGGATTTTCAGGGCAGTTTCTCTCATTGCAGTAAAGCAGACCAAAGAGATACGACACAGGTAAGCACTCCCACACTTTTCACTCCGCCCTCCTTCCTAATGAGTTTCCTGCTTTTGTGGGACAGACCGAGAAGAGCTGCAAAAGAGTAGAAGGTGTGTGATCGTCTAGAAATTGCTTTGGATTCAGAACCTGGAAAACGGAGATTCTACTTTCCCACACAAAACTCGTACAATGGGAGTTTCCCATTAGTTGATATTTTCCCATATTTTTTAGTTTCTGACTTTTATTTTCGAAAGAAATCTTTATTGTTTCCCTACCAAAAAACTCCGAAGAAGGAAGAGAGAGTTTTAACTGGTGTTCTATTCTCGGGTCAGAACGGGAAGCAGCGGTGTACATTCTTCCTTGTGATGAAGAGAGAAGTTAAAACATGACTGCTCGTACCTATCAAAACCTCTTTCTGGTAAGTAGAAAAAATGGGTTTCTTTTGTGTATATACATTTAACTATTTTTGCTATCATGAGGGGAAAGCACACAATGTAACATGGAGCTCTATAAAACTGTGTATTTGTTTGGAGATGCATATTCATAAAAAATATACCCATTGTGTCGTGCTTTGTTCCTTCAAAGAGGTCTGCACCAAAACAGCAGGATAGATGTAAGTTAGTATAATATGTGCAAGACAGCTCCTTAATTACGGTATTCTTGAGTGCCACAGATCCCTGGTATTCATGCCATATTGACAGCACCCAGTGGCAACTGCTGTCTCTTTCACAGAAATGGGGGATAGGAAAGCCTCTCCTGTCTCAGAACTGAGCGAAAAAAGGTACATCAACAGAGAAATAACTGAGGATACAGGCAAATACCCAAATAAACGCCTACATTTTACAAAAGCACACAAACGCAGCTATATCTAGAACCTAAAGTTACATTACTGCTCTAGTGCTACACTGAAGTTAGATGCTCGATATACCGGGGCAGACAGGCCCATTAAATAATGCTGCTTTTCTTCCGGGACTTGAATGAGTATTTGAATTTTCATTATGCAAGGCACAAATGTCCTAGAATTAACCCTTATTCTGTGTCTTGCTTTCACAGTAACCTCAATCTGCATCCCTGTTAAACCATTCCTTTTTAGATATGCCTGATAATAAGTGCTGATGGTCTATTTATGCATTTTATGTTTTGCAACTGTGTCCAAGTATTCCAGCTATTCGGTATGTATGCACACAGGAAATTCTAGTATGTGTACATTGGCATGCACAGATTTCCCAGGCTTATGAAGTACGTGCATGTACTTGAGTGTGTATGTTCTTACTTGGGTCAAAAACTTATACTACAAAACTTATAAATGTGTTTAAATGCTCATGTTTCGTGTTGAAAAAACTGTTCCATCTTCCACAGATGTCTGTCCCTTTAAGCACCCATCTGTTCTCAAGTGCCTGCTGCCACCATCCCTTCTGCCATGTGGTTAGAGACACGCTGGAAGAACATCCGCCAAACCTTGCTGCTTCTGTTCACTGCTGCGCTTCTCATCGGTGTCACCATGCTGGCCATTTCCTCTAACATCAACCCAGTAGGCTACTTCTTCCTCGGGGTAGGGGGAGTGTGCCTGATCGGCTATTTGCTGAGTGTGTTTGTCGAGTGTTACCTGAGGAATCAACACCGGCATGACGCAAATGAAATACCTCCAAACAGGCAAAGCCAAGCAGGGTAAGCAGCAACCTGGTTACTCCTCTTTAACTCTCTCACCTCACACATGGCCATTTTACACACTCTTTTTCTGCCTTTCTCCTGAGGCACCAAACACAGACTCCGTTCTCAAAGATGAAAGTTCTTTTCAGGTTGTTTTCCCTCATCATTGACGAGGAGGTTGCAGGTGCCAATGCCATGCATGTCCTGTACCTTTTGTGACATGTATTTTCTTCTGCCTGGGAACTGATCCACTAAAACTTGCCAATGTTAAACCAATCCAGGCCCATTTCATTTTTCTTTGAGTAATCGAGGCTTGCCAAACAATGAGTCAGACAAGGAAAAAGAAAAAATGCTGAAGCAATACCACATCGTATTTGGGTTTAGCTCTATAAACCTTATCTCTAGAGCAACTGTTTCTTGGCAAACTTTAAGAGAAACCTGTAACTGGGTGTGTTTCCACTCTTAAAATCCCAACTTGACACTAATAAACTCCGATTTTCAGATGTTCTGAATATTTCCACTTCTTTTTGTCTTCATGTACCTTTGCAGGTTCTCAGCATCACCTAATTTAACCCATTTGCCTACTGTCCTTGAAGAGTTTGATTTTATTTGTAGCCTTGCTTCCTTGTATAATCCAGATAATCACTAACCATGTGCATAAATGACTCGACATTCCCAAATACAGTGTTTATTTTTAGAAAAACTATATAAAAAAATAAATCTATATTATGCTTTGCTAGTTTGGGGGCATACGTGAAGAAAACTAGTATCCTTTTATTTAAAAATATGACCTGAAAAGGAAAATGTCTCTAAAGTAACATTTTTTCTTTGCAGATAATTCTTTTATAGATGGAATAATTAGCCCTTGTTTAAACTAAATGAAAGTACTTAATTTTCTTCACTTCTTTAAAATGGATGAACATTGAGCTAATGTATTAAAAATAACAGGTCCTGCCTTATTCCATGAGATAACTAGTAGTTAGCAATTCTTAGTAATAAATTTTCCTATTTTTAATAAAGAGGAAGACACCAGGTTAAGCCTAGGACACTGAACTGCACAGTATGGGTTGCTTCACTAACTCTGGGGAGTGTGGGAAAATGGTCAGATGAGCTATTTTCTGTACCAGTAAGAAAGACATTAAGTTGGCTGGATAGGTGAGCTGATCCAGGGGCAGAATATCCCATACAGCAATACCACGTGAGATTTCCTGTCTCAGTCCCACTTGTTGTGTGTAGCACGGTCCCTAAAGTCCATGATGTGTACTATCAGCATAAACTAAGCAGCAAAATAACGAGTGTATCTGGCCTTGATCTCTGGCACAGGGTGAACGCTGCCTATGAAGCACCCACCTACGAGGAGGTGATGACCATGTCAGCTCCAGCAATATGGACAATTACATCCAACCCAGGCTCCGTGCCCTCGCCGCTGAGCGAGCCTCCCCCGTACAACGTAGTTATTGAATCCTCTGCCCAACAAGAGATGACGGTGGAGGCTCTCCAGAGGCCAATGCCACCAGACACAGTGCACACCTCTGAGACAGACACAGGCTCCAGGATGCAGCTGCAGCTGGTGCTGCCCCCAAGACTGCAGCGGTTTGTTTCAGACATCCACGAGGAGAAAGATATTGAAGACAGGTTTGAACCACTGGAGCCACTCACTCCACCACCTGCTTACGAGACTGCCATCAGTGATGAGGTCTTTGAAGATGCTCACCAGCCCTCTGTGTTAGGATTAATTTCACCTTCTATGAATACAGAACCAAACCCTCACCCCAATACAGGATGCTCCTAGAGGGAAGGTAAAATGGCTGAGATAATTTTGCCTGAAAATGTAAATGTGTCTCACCATTCTTTGAACCAGAGTTGAACTACAGAAACAGCTTCTGATGTTACTAGAATCTTTTTGCACAAAATATAAATCAATGCAATACCACACTGCTTTGTCTTGGCAGATACATAAAACCACTGTGAGAAAAAACCAATGTGTTTTGTATGGCAGCATTCGCAAACTGGAGGCACATCTTTATGGAAGAGAAGTAAATCATGAGAACAGAAAAAGTTGCCAAAAGACTTCCGAAGAAGGACTGTAGGGTGCAGCCAGGAGAATCTGCCTGGGAAAGGGAAAGAGTAAGAGCAACACTAAGCAGGATCTACCTGTGCATTGCAAACAGCAATATCACTGAGCGCTGTGTGGTCATTAGCCACCCTGAAATCCCTAGAGAATAAGCCTGCACTCCCTGAGTTGCTGTTTTGCAGCAACACAAATGTATGGTCTAAGCTGTTTGTTACTGTCCCTCTGTCACACCTGCCCCTCAACTGTGCTACATGGGACTGTGACTGAGTGGCTGATTGCATCTGGAAGCTGGTACCACCAGATAGCTGTCACTCAGGGTTGAAAAGTTGATAGTATGCATTAAATGACTTCTGTTGTTCACAAAGACCTCATCCCACACAGCCAGCGATGGACAAGAGGGAGCTAAGTTTACCCCCTGCAAGAGAGGCCAGCGATGGGATGCATACACATGTAAGCATCCTCTGCGTGGATTACTAGCCTTCACAGCCCTACAGCAGGGTGTATGTCTCTGCTGCACTACAGATGTACTCTAACTTATGAGACACTTTCTTGTCATCATGGCAAGCACTTGCACAGAAAGGCCAATGCTCCTCCAGTTCTCTGTGGACTCTGGAAAGGTCCAGTCTGTCTCCTGAGGTCACAGAGGCATCACAGAACACCTGAGGACAACAGTCCCAAGGCACATTTCGCCTCCATCATGACGGTTCTAAGCTGTAGGCAGGTTCTAGCTCTCCCTGATCAGTGACGCTGTGCCTTTTTAAATGGGTGAGCTAAACTGATCAGCTCTGCAGTGTCAAAGTGGTCTGCAGTATGCAAAGAGATGCATTCATGTCTGGTGAATGTCCAAATTAAAAAATAAAAATGGTGATCCGAATCTCCTGTTAAGGAGAGCAGCAAGCATAGCAGCCTTGCTCATATGACTGCATTTTTAATTCATATGAGGAACCATCAAACCATAGGCTAGAAGCAAATAAATTATTTCTTGTTGCTTGATTCTTTACAGTTCAAAGAAAAAAATACCTTTTATGTTGTTTATAAATAAACAGGACTGCATTAAAAATTCCTGGTGGCATCATTAATTTTTCCTCCCAAAAGAAGCACTCCACAAAGCCACGGTTTTGCTTGCATTCTGCTTATTTGATAACCTTGGCTTAGAAAAAAAGAGAGTTCAATTTCTGAACCTACAGCTGAATTACTTTATTATCATTATTGATTAAGCAATTATGATACCTCTATCATGAAAGTATTATGAGAGACAAACTTGCTGATAAAGGCAACATGATTTCTTTAATGGCAATCACTTGCATTTCCCTTCTGTATCTGCTAACAGAAATTAAAAAATGTCACCAAAAGGTGTCATAGGTACGTGACACAGGCACAGAAACTTTGAGTCTTAAACTGAGCAACTCAGGACCTGTCTGAGTGCACCAAATTGCCAGGAGTCAGGAAGAAATTCAGGTGACCAGCATAGACTAAAAACTAGCCAAAACAAAGATGAAAAATGTCACCAGTTATGATCAGTACAATTTTGTCTTCAACATTTGTAAACGTTGTCAAGCCTTTGGACTTGTGTTAAGCTTTAGCAAGTAAAATTCCTGTGCAGCAGGGAGCAGCCATCTGAAGCTTTACGTGACATTTTCGTAAGTTGTATGAGCACCTGAGGGAGCTGGAGTTGTTTAGCCTGGAGAAGGCTCAGGGGAGACCTTACAGCTCTTTACAACTCTCTGAAAGGAGATTGTAGCCAGGTGGGGTTTGCTCTCTTCTCCCAGGCAACCAGCGACAGGACCAGAGGAATTGGTCTCAAGCTGTGCTAGGGGAGATTCAGGCTGGATAACAGGAGGAATTTCTTCACAGGAGGGTTGTCAAGCATTGGAATGGGCTGCCCAGGGGGGTGGTGAAGTAACCCGTGGAGGTGTTTAAGGAAAAGAATGAACACGGCACTCAGTGCTGTGGTCTGACGTGGTGGTGTTCGGTCAAAGGTTGGACTTGGTGATCTCAGAGGTCTTTTCCAACTGATTTTTCCTTTGATTCTGTGTTTCTGTAATGAGAGCTGTGAATTTGCTTTTGCTAGAATGCTCACTTGATGTTCCTTTCGTATTTCCCTTCGTATTTCTCTGCACATCCCGCGTGCTCCCTTTCTCCCGGCCTCTTAATTACAGCACGTTATCGTTTCTGATTTCACGCTGATTTCCGCGTGAAACCCACGTCAGCAGAGGTAAAGAAACTAAAACGGGAAAAAACCCCTAAGGAAAGCCCAGGGCCGTTTGCAAGGGAAAGCGGCCCCGGCGCTAACCCTCCCTGCAGGCCCGAGCCCTGCCCGGGCTCCGCCCG
>VZTN01036905.1:111069-137974 GCA_013400515.1 Erpornis zantholeuca
GGAAAAGGCGGGACGGACCGGGCTCTCCTCCGCTCGTCCTCAGGCGGCGGCCGTGGCCCGCGGGGTCGCGCTCGTTCCTGCCGAGCCAAAAGGCGGGAGGGGGCTCGGCTGGCTCTTTGCCGCGGCGCTCGCCCCTGCGGCCCCCCGCTCCTCCCAGGATGCTGGCGGCGTGCGGCATGCAGCGGTGCCACCAGGAAGCGCTCAAGAAGAACCGGGTGATGCTGGCCAAGCAGCTGGTGTTGAATGTGCTGGTGGAGCACATGGTAGAGAAAGACATCATCACCACGGAGATGGTGGAAATGATACAGGTACGCGGGTTGTCCCCTGCGCCGTGAGCTTTATTTCTGGCTGAGCTCGGTGTCGTGCCTTACAATGGCAGCATGGAGAAAACTCACCTGTTACCTGCACATTTCAATGTGGTTGCATTCACAGGACCTGTAGGGAGTTGGTTGCAGCGTGCAGGAGAATTGTGAAGTGCTTTTGTAGAAAGAAAAAGCGCATTTCCTCTAAGATTGCTGTGTTCCGGTGTGCAGTTGCAGCGGGCTGCGCTTTGTTGATCGGGTGGTACCTTCCAGTCCTTTGTTGTCATTTTGTGCTTGTCTTCTTTTTTTCCACACATAGAAGCGGGAATAAGATCTGTTTTCAAAAGAATACGGTGAAAATAAGTAAATAAATATGTTATATACCAGTTTGTTGGGGCACCCTCAATATAAAGAATTTGTGTTCGTATATGGTTTTGTAAATTGTGTGGGGCGCCTTGCAGGGTTCAAGGCTCACTGTCAAATAACAAAAGCTATTTATTTATAGGCTTGTGTTACGCTGTGGAGTGGGTAGTATGGAGAGAAGTCATGGGAAATAGCTTGGGATTTCTCCCAGAGGAATGGTAGTGCACAGAACACTGTGCAGGATGGACAAGCAGGTCTTTGAAGAAAGCAGACTGGAAAGGAAGTGGCTGAAGCTGCATGTCAAGGGTATCTCACAGCTCGAGTAAGGAACTGAGGGAGTTTTTAGTTCCCTAGCAAAGTTTATGGTTCTATAATAAGAACAGAGGCTGAAAAATAGGATTATGACCTATTTTTTGTGCACGTGTGTAGAAAGTGCAAACCTGAGGCTGATAAGGTTTTGATAGCAATGAAGAAATAACTTCCTGATTAATTTTGAGTCATTGTCAAAGATAATGTGAATCACTTTGCATACTTTGACTCACTGTCAAAGATAATATTAGATGCCTCATGGGGTCTGTCAAGGATATCAGTGGTGAATTGTGGGAGCTCCAGGCAGTCTCACCTGAAATAGCTCCAATCCCTAGTGGAAGAGAATAAAGGTACAGTGAAACAGTGCAAGCCAGAGAATTAATCAAGGACTTCTTGAACTGGTTTGGGCTGGAGTAGTTAATTTCTTCATAGCAGCTGGTGTGGAGCTGTATTTTGGATTTGTGCTGGAAACAGTGTTGTTAATGTGGAGGTGTTTTAGTTATTGCTGAGCAGTGCTGACCCAGAGCCAAGGCCTTTTCCTCTTGCCCCACCCTACCAGCAATGCTGGAAGTGCACAAGAACTTGGGAAGGGACACATCCAAGTCAGCTGACCTCAACTGACCTGAGGGATGTCCCACTCTGTTTGGTGTCATGGTCAGCATGTAAAGCTAGGGGAAGAAGGAAGGGGCAAACTCCTGAGTGTCAGAACATGGTGCTAACGATGCCAAAGTCTTGGGTTTGGTCCCTATATGGACCACTCACTTAAGAGTAGGATTTGATCCCTATGGGTCCCTTCCTACTCAGAATATTCTGTGATTCGAAGTCACCATTGTGAGTGATGGAGCCCCGCTGTCCTTGGAATGGCTGAACACCTGCCTGCCAACAGGAAGTAGTGGATGAATTCTTTGTTCTGCTTTGTGTATATGGCTTTTGCTTTACCTATTAAACCATCTCTGCCTCAGCTTTTCTCACTTTTATTCTTTGGATTCTCCCCACTATTCCACTTGGGGAGGAAATTACTGAGCATCTGGTGCTTAGCAGCTCACAAGGGTTAAGCAACAGCACTGCTGAAGTGTGGATGGTGAGTAGGGGTGTTATTTTGATGGCCTGCAGTTTGTCACTTAAGGGGGAGCAGTGAGAAGGGAAGAAAAGGGGGAAAAATCCTCTCAAACTTAAGGTAATGCCAGAGAAAGTACTCCTTTTGACAAGGTGCTGTTGTAGTTAAAAAGTATTAAACTGAGACAGAAGGGAAGAAGCCTAAAGGAATCTTCCCCTCCAGGTGTAATTGAGTAAAAGGGAATGCAACAATACTTAGTAGTGAATTATCAGTCAGGAGAAGGGTTATGATAGATAAGTCAGGTAAAGAGTAATAGCTTAGTGGAAAAATTATGGCTAACAGAATAAACACACATAACTAAGAGCTTAAATGTGCATAAATAGCAGCAGCCTGGGCAAGTGAACAAGCGTGACTTGAACTACTGTTGCAGGGCATTGATCTGGAAATTGCAACAGAAATAGAAACATGGCAGAGGTAGAAGGAAAGCATTTACAGCTGGAACTGCAAAATATGCATTGTACTAGAAGGATAGAAATGAAGGGAACACTTACTGGATAGTCCTAATCCTAACAGTGCAATGGGGAAAAAGTAAAGTGCGTTTTAAAAAAATTATTCCAGTGGAAAACACTTTGTCTTGCCTTTCATTTTCCTGGAGTAGGTCGGTGAATTTTTAATATTCTTCCTGTCTCTGGCAAATGTGAGCACAGGTCTTAGAAGTGCTGTTAAGTAGCCTGTTATTGAAAATGTATAGTGATGCTGATCATCAGGTACCTTAATGGAAACAGGAGGAGCCAAATGCCATTGTCTGATGAAAGAGAATAGATTCTCCTGGATATAATAACTGACTGGTTCCTCCTGCTCCCCCAGGAAGTCAGGAAATCAAGATCTGGATAAATAGTTATGTTCTAAATCATCTTTTCTTAAAAACACAACAGTTACACTGGTCCTGTTGGCTTGATTTAAGCTAAACAAAAGAAGAAAATGGTTCTGGAAATAGAGCACTTAAATAAACTTCTGTAATCCAAGGAAAGTGAAACAAGTCAAGGAGTTCACGGAGATGAAGTATATCATTTTTTCCAAGTGTGAGGTGACAAACCAGTACTGAAACTTCACCACGAGTAAGAAAAAGATGGGAGAAGGGAGCATGTTGCAGGAAGAGCCACTGAAGACAAAGGTGGTTGAACTGGATGAGGAGCTCACAAGGAATATGGATATAAGTAAAGAGTTTATAGGTGTATGTTGGAGAAGAATTACTAAGTAGAAGCAGCTTTCTTTGATGTCTGAAATGTGGTGACATAGTAGCATCTGACAGGATTGTATTTAAATTGGGTCATTCAGAAGATACTAAACCATGTGAGGTTTTTTCCACTGTATACACTTTCAATAAAGAGTAAAGAAAAAATTTTGTTTACTTTGTAGTGAAAATGATGTTATAATTATCTAGATGAAAACCGAGAAGAGGGGGGTTTCAAACACGGGGGACAAATGATGGTGGAAATAAAGTGGGACACTGGAAACAGCTATTTTTAAGACAAGCTCCAAAATCTTCTTGCATAAATGCCTTCTTGTCAGTTCTTCCAGAGCTCTGGGATGGACTTTTAAAATTGCAGATATGGTAGCAAGAGCTTTCTTGCTCTTTAAACAAGTTGAATACTCTGTACTGTAATCAAAGACTGAGACTGTATAGATATAGAGATTTAAATACTCTGTTGATGGAGGGATCACTGGTTTTGACAAGTGACATAAATTTGATTAGGATGTTTGTTAGGATATATGCTTTTTCCACAGAATCTGGAGGTATATTCAGGCTCAATAAGACTAATATGGAATTTTGACAGGAATTCAGAATTTATTTACAACTAGTTTCTGTTATGCAGATTATCAAACCTGTCTATGAGGGGAAAGAAATAAATTAAGGATGTATTGGAAAATAAAATGAAAGAAGTGTGTCTTATGAAAGTTTTACTTCTGAATCTTTGCTGATTATTTAGTGTAACCTAAATGTGGTGTTGAAGAGGAAGGCATATCAGGAGGTACAGCCCTTTGAGTATTTAAGGAAGCGTTGAGGAAGAAGTCTCCTAAAAGCTGGCTGCTGTACATACAAAGTGTAGATTATTAACATTATGGAAATTCCCTAACTTTTTATTGAAAACCTAGGCTCTGGTTCTTGAGGTCAGTTTGTGTTCTTATCACTTATGGCTTAGAGTTATAGACCGTGAAGAAGACAAATGACCTTTAGCTTGTCTCAAAACAGCTGCAGGTCTACTAGAAAGGAATGAAAAATCATTAGATACTTTAGAAATCAAGTCTCAATTTACTTAATTGGTTAAAATAAAACTCAGCTTACAGCAAGATAGAAAAGTATGGAGCTGGTTATTTTTGATGGACTAATGGAACAGTGTTACCAGGAGAAAGGTACCTTCATACTTCTGGGAAGACACAAGTAAGACATTATTATATGTACTTCTAGTCAACAGTACTCTGAAAATTCAGGATCCTGTAGGAATAGGAAAAGGTACTTGCACTGTTAAAGGAAAGGGGCCATTTATGAAAGAAAGTGACTTGTTTATTGTAGAAAATCGAGACCTTTATCTTTATAGAAAGAAGCTTGATAAATAAGGGAAAGGACAACACTGAAGTCAAGGAACACCACTGATAAAAAAATAACTACTTTTAGTTAGTCATGAATGAATATAGGTCTGAAATTCTAAATACGTTCATAAACATTGGATCAACAAGATTTTACAATATTGTCCCAAACAATGTATTGGGGCAAAACCCAAACTTCTTTTAACACTGAGCTTGATCATTTTTATGAATGAAACTAGATAATGTGCTCTCTTCTGTAGCAGAGGATTTACACATGTACCTCAACGCTTCTTTTTTTTCTGATTTTCCTGTGATTGCTTTAAGGCCTTAATTATGTGCAACTCATAAACTATTCCCAATTGTCCACCAAAAGGAGAGATCTCGGATGTAAATGGTAATTAAAAAAATAAAGGATGAATTCCAAATAAATAAAATTTATTTCTGATACCCAGAATTTTGGTATGTGATTCTTGGTGTGGTTTAGATTTCACAGGAAAGGGTGAAATTATTGTATAAATTATACATTTTGTTGGCAAATACCTGTTCATTTTCTAACAGTTAGAGCTTCTTGACAATGTTTTACGAACACATGAATTTCATTTTTTGATGGTTACTTTTCCACATATACTAGCATGTATTGCTTCATTGGTCTCAGTATTAGTCTGTATGTACCAAATACCATTCTGGAATTGATTGCATATAATAAGTATTTTGCTTAATGTTTTCTGGAGGATTTGACTATCTGCACGAGACCATAAATTATTGGATAGTAGTGGAAGTATATTTTCAGCTTTGTGGATTCAGTGAGGAGAAATAGGTGCTATTGCAATGGTAACTGGAAGAAAAATTTTAGAGAGAATATGGTGTGTTACTGCGTGTGGTCATGTATGAGTTGTTGATTTGTTGTGTTGTCATATGCTCTCAAGCAAATAGGAACAGAGGAGTGTGAATTAAATCGACTAGGAAGAGTATAATAATGCATCCAGCACAGCTAAGCATAGTGGTGGAATGTTTTTCTGAAATAAAAAAGAATAGTTGTGCAAGCGATTCATTGAAAGTTAATTATGTCAGTTGTTAACCTGAGGATGGATTTTGGTTTCTCCCCTCTGGGTTCAGGCCAAGTCTGGGAGCTTCGACCGAAATGTGGAATTCCTCAATTTGCTGCCCAAGAGAGGTCCTAATGCCTTCTCAGCCTTCTGTGAAGCGCTACGAGAAACCCAGCAGCAGCATCTGGAGGCAATGATCCTGAAGACAATGTCCAGCCTGAGCCATGAGATTGCAAGGGTACAACAGTTTTAAAAAAATAAGATGGATGGCTTGCATTTCTGATTTGGGTTTGGGCACAAAAGGATCTTTATCAAATGGGAGAAACCCAATTGTTTACAAAGGGTTTTTTAGAATGGTTTTTGTTGCAAGTTGAAACTTGTAGTAGCCTTAGTAAAAGCAGAGAGGAAATAACTTGGGAAGAAGAGAATTTTCATAAAGAATCACAAGGTGGTAGAGTCTGGAAGGTGCCTCTGGAGGTCATCTCTTCCAGCTTCCCTGTGCAAGTATTACCTTCTGTTGGCTTCCAGGGTCACATCCAGGCAGTTTCTGAATATCTTCAGGGATGGAGACTGCAGTTTCTCTGGGCAACCTCTTCCAGTGCTCAGGCACCCTCACAATAAAAAAGCATTTCCTGATGTTCAGAGAGCCTATGTTTCTGTTTGTGCCCATGGTCTGTCACTGGGCACCACTGAAAAGAGCCTGGCTCCCTTCTCTTCGGACCCTCCCTTCAGGTATTCATATGATAAGTTCCCACTGAGGCATGAGGGATGTCCTTCATCTCTTTTGCTGGCATCACTCCTCCTAATGCAGCCCAGGCTACCATTTGCCTTTGTGCCAAGGGTTCTTTGCTGGCTCCTGTTTGGCTTGGCAACACCAAGTCCTGTTCTGCCGAGCCACTTTCCCAGCTGGGTGGCCCCAGGATATATTGATACCTGGGAGTGATCCTCCCCAGGCACAGGACTTTGCACTGCTTTTTGTTGAACTGTACAAGGTTCTTGTAATGTTCTTGCATCCAACATGTTCTTAATGGATGTATAATCAATAATCCAAGAATTGAAAGGAAGTATTTTTTCCTCTTGATTTTTTTTGGTTTAATATTCACTGATTGTCTGAGTAGATTCTTAAGGAAACAAATACTTTTATTTCTTTGTTTTGGTTTGGTTTTTTTCACCTTTTCACTATGTGTAATTGTCAGTGTTGTACTAAAGGAAGAATTTTGCAAAGATTCTATATTCTTAGTGCGTTGGCAAGGATGGAAACTCTCAGTAAACATATTTTATACAAAGGAGGGGAAAGAAAATACATTTGGACTGATATTCCCTTATTAAAATGTAAAATTTTTTAGCCTGCTTGTTTAATTTTTTATTTTCAATTTTGCTGTACTATACAACGAAATCTTGACAGCAAACAAAAATATAGGAGTCACCAGACAAATAAAGTTTCTGTTAAAACCAAAGAGGCTAGGGTGACCCCAGTGTAAAGATTCTAAACTGAGGATTTGGGTAGAAGTAGAGATGAGCAAAGGGGTTTTGCAGTGTGAGAAAGTGCTACTGCTGTCTTGTCATTGTGATGTGTATTTTGGATGTGAACTGTAGTATTATATTTCAGCCATTTTTACATGTATATAAATGCATGTATCTTTTCTTCCATTATACCTTCAGCTTTGTACTATAGAGAAAAAAATAGCTACTTTATGCTACTCTTTTTCATGGATTTATTGATGTCTTGTAGATTGAGCACTGTCACCAGTCAGATCTTCCATACCCTGCCAGTGAGTCCTGTAATTCAAAGAGACCTCGTTGGCTTGGTGAGTTGCACGTGACTTGCTGCCTGGTCGGCTCCTTTGAATTTCTTGCTGCTCACTTGAGTTCTAGAAATAAGCTTGCCACCACTTTGCTCATCCCAGGAATACAAACCTGACAGTAAACTGACTATGTTATGATCAAAGAGGGTGATTTACAGCATATGGAAAGAGACAACCAAAACTGTTTCTTGTCAGCTTCATTTATTCTTACGGGACACTTTGTTGCTTAAAACAGTACATGTCAGTAAAATTCTAGATTTTGCAAAGACTTTCTGTAAGATTTGTAATAGAATTTCATTGAGCTAGAGCTCTGATAAGATACTGACGATAAGATACTGACTTTAGGCAATATTCCTTAACTTAGACTTCCTTCTTAAAAAATTAGTTTAAAGCCTTATATGTGGGTCTAACTTGGTTTTCTGTAGCTTCTATTAAGTGCAGCAAATCAGCTTTTCATTAACATGCATTTGTGGCTTAGACCAGGGGACTGATCTAATAAACAGTTGTTGGAATGAATCTCATTGCCAGCTTTTATGTTGCCTCTGGTAATGCCTGGAGTACTCATTTTCCCTAACCACAGGTTTACCTGTATGCTGGTTACTAGGAGCTCTCTCTGGTGTTAAAGAACAAGTCTCTAACTTTTGGAAAGCTTTTTATGTATGTGCAAGGGTTTTAGGTTGGGTTGTTTTGATCTTTTTAGAGCATATGTTCCTCCAACCAGGAGAGCCATGCCTCAAAAGGCTGAAAGAGGATTTCAGAAGAGATGGTGAATGTCATTAGCTCAGTTTCTTCGGTACAGAGGAGTGAGTGTTTGTCTGCAAATGGCAAATAGTTGATTATCATTCCCCTTATCTGCTGTTACCCAGAGGAAAGTGTTCAGAAGCAGATCAAAAAAGAAAAGGGGTTTGCACTTTATGAAAGTTAGAATTGTTTCGTTTGATCACTTATGCATGTGTTCAGCATGGGAGGCCTTTTATGAAAGGAAAGAGCTATTCTGTTTGAAATTTTCTAGCAACATTTTGTCAGCCAAACTGTGAAAGTAAGAACATACTGTGCAAAACAGAAGAAAGCACAGGGATCTAATATTAGATGAGAGTTCTGTTTTCATACTTTGTAGACTAGGCCTCAGATAAGGCTAACCCACATACAAGCAAAAATAAAAGCTGTCAGTTAAAATAAAATAAATAAGTATACCATTACAGTACTTTTTTTTTTTGTCTCTCTGTTTCATTTTGTGTCAGTAGTCCATGATCAAGCGAAATCTTTAGAGGTATGAAATATGCATAAGAGAATATAGTTCAGAATTTGCAAGTTACTACCTTAATGCAGAGTCTGAAATTTTTTATTATTATTGGTGTATTTGGTTTTGCACAGAACCAATGGAACATTCCTTGGATAACGGAGATGGTCCCTCAATTCCTCCAGTGAAGTATTGCACTCCTGAATTTTATCACAATCATCAGCACTTGGTAAGCTGTTGGCAGGGAAAGTCTTGAGATGTGAGATGTTTGGATCTATCAGCTGGACTTGTTCCACTTAAAATTGAGTTGAAAGACTTCATTGGGATGCACATCAGATTGTGGTGGGGTGAGCTTAAGGAAAAATTATGTTATGTTGTAGGGTAAACACTTTATTAGGGTTCCACAATATCAGAATCTCTGTGTGTAGCAAAACAGAGTTTTTGTTTGTGTGTTGGTTTTTGTTTGGGTTGGGGTTTTGGGGGGGTTTTTTGTTGTTGTCATTGTGGGTTTTTTTGGAACTGTCTGTTGGGATGATCTGATTAATAAGCAGTGCCAGTGTGAGCTTGACTAGGCTCCTTTTACATCTGTGCCTTTATACACCTTATTTGATATTGTCCTTCGATTTTACTTCCAATTTACAGGGGTGTTAGTAAGTGAATTACTATTGATTTGTTGTTGTTAGAATGATAGGGACAGAGAGGGAACTTAATTTGAAGACACCTGTCTTAATTCAGTTATTTTCCTGTTAACCTCTTTTGCCAGTTGCATAATTTTAAAGATCAATGACTGACAGTCCCTTACTGTTACAGTTACACTCACTGCTATTTTACATCTCTCTCTGCTCCCAACAGTAATTAAGAAATGTTAGCTAAATTTTACATGATGTCATCCTTTGATGAGGCTGACCCAAATATATGGGGCCTTGCTGGGGGGAGGGTGGGAAAAATTTAGCAATACATAATTCACAGTTTGAAATGGATAAGCTGTGTTTCTTTTAAAATGAAGAATAAGGCAAGCCAAGTCTAACTTGTTAATAATAGTATTGTAGGATTGTCAGTTGTGGAGGCTGGCAAGCACAGGAGTATCAAGTTGGTGTGGAATGACTGCTGTTCTATTCTAACACACCATTATTTCCTTGTGTAGTCTAAATTTACCCCTTTTTAATCTTCTTTTCAGGCGTACAAGCTGACATCGGAGCCCCGAGGCTTAGCACTTATCCTCAGCAATGTCCGCTTCAGCAGCGAGAAGGACCTGGAATATCGCACAGGGGGAGATGTGGACTGTGCCTCCCTGGAGATGCTTTTCAAGCATCTCGGGTATCGAGTCTCTGTTTTTCGTGATCAAACTGCACAGGTAAGGGGGTGATCCCAGTACTTCACAACGGGTGTGCATGAGAGTTGGTTTCATCATTGACTCAAGAGGTTCCCTTTGGTATGTAGCTAAGCTTTGAAGATGTGAATTAGCACTTAGGAATAGACAATAAGGCTAAATGGGATGATGTCTGGTCTCCTACTGATCACCAAGAGAAGGCTTGGAAGGCTGAGCTCTTCCAGTGGAAAATAGTATCACAAAGGACTGCAAGAGGTACTACTCTAGTCTGACTCCAGTGCAAGGGACAAGAATTTTGAGACCACACCTGTTATGCATGTTAAATGAATAAAATCTCCAGTTTACTCTAGATACACTTTTCCAGTGTTGTACTCTCTTAAAAGTTAAACTTTGCAAATACTTGATGTAGTCTTTGCAAGTGTGGTATTTTTATGTCCTTTCACCGATGAAGTCAATTGCCATCCCTATTTATCAGTCTTCCAATATCTCTGCAGTTCAGTTCCGCATTTTCAGTCTTTGCCTTGCTAAGAAAGTGTCTGCGCTTCACTGAGTAAAATTGGTTGTGTTCCATGACTGGCTTAATCAAGCCACTCTCCCTTGGGATGCAGTTGCTGCCTTCTCCAGCATCATTTGATCTTAGTCCTTTTAAATCACTATGAATTCAAGTGATACAGGACCTGTTGAAGAGTATTTTATTCAAGAATAGAGCTTTTGCAACACTGATATAAGACTTTTGCAGCTGCCATGTCCTGAGTTCCCAAAGTTTTCCAGTTTAAGTTTCTAATTGACCACTAATGTCTGAATGCCTAAAGTCCCACAGTATGTATCTGTTAAGATGCTCCAATATCCCAGCCAGACTTCAGTGTCAGTGTAAATCCTCTGCAAAATATCACTTGGTTTCCCCTGCTGGCCTAAGTGATTCCTGCTTCACAGTGTTATATTTAGGACTGAATACTGCATAAAAGAACAAGAATATTTTGCCTTTTTTTTTTTTTGTAATAGAACACGTCTTTTTCATGTAAGTTTGATGTGTGTAGGGGTTTTTCTTTGTAACAGGAGGACTATTTGTGTATTTCCCAGAATATTGATTCACTTTCCCTGTGGAAGTCTGGAAAGCATTGAGCTTTTTTTTTTTTTTCCTCTTGGTCTAGGAGATGCAGAATGCATTGGAGAGATTCTCCAAGCTCCAAGATCATCGAGACGTGGATTCCTGCATTATAGCTCTGCTTTCCCATGGTGTGGAGGGTGGGGTTTATGGCAGTGATGGCAAACTACTAGAGGTATATTGCTGGGTCCTTACCTATTGTAGGTTATCTCTAGGAAAGTAACAATGTTTAAAAAAAAAAAAGTGATGGAAGACTGAGGATTCATGTTTTTTAAAATAGAAAAATATAAGGGCTGGAGGAAAGAAAAGGGCAGGGGACTGTCTGTGAGAGGTCTGGAAGATGAAAAATGGCAAGTAGGGGAAATTATCTCTATAAATACTAGGTAGAGTGCATTAGCCCAAGCAAGTGGGAACCTGGGGAGAGGGTGGAGAAGGGATGTGTTTGTCACACACTGAGTTTGCAGATAAAGGAGAAAATGCCAGGGATGTTGAGGTAATAACCAAAATACAGGGAAACAAGGTGAGACTAGGTTTGGCTTACAGAAGGCTACAGAAGTGAAGAAATTTCCTCTCTTTCTTCTCTCAGTTGCAGGAGGCTTTCCGGCTCTTTGATAATGCAAACTGCCCAAATCTCCAGAATAAGCCCAAAATGTTCTTTATTCAGGCCTGCCGGGGAGGTGAGTGCCTAAACACTAAAAGCCATGTACTTGGCATGCCATTAAGGCTCATTTTGCACACATGCACACCCTCACATTCAACTTGCTGTCAACTCTCCTCTTTGCTTCTCTCAGGTGTAAGTGGGACCCATATTCACCTCCCTCTGCCCTGCTGCTGCCACTGCATCTGTTGCTCTGTAAGTGTCTTTAGCTCTGCATGAGGTGTGTGCATTGACTTGCAGACCCCAGAGCACCTTAGTGACATAAAGCTCTGTCATATCCCACTCATTCCTTGAGGCTTCCTCGTGCTGTGCCTGCAGTAGGGGGAGTGGGGCACGTGGTGCACAAATTGCAGCACAGCATGGAGCAGTTCACTAGCACTGGAGTCTTGCTGAGGTCCTGTCTTTCTCTTGATCCTCGATGTGTTGTGTCTCTCTCATGGTTGTCTCTTGAGCTGTCAGAGTTGGTTCCAATTATTTTTGGGGTTTTCTTTTTCCTTTACCTAAGCCTGTTTTCAACCTCAGAATGACCTTTCGTTGCACCTTTTTCCACATACTGTTGTTGAATTCTTACATGCTATTGTGCAGAGCTCTTTTCATGATTCTTATAGACTTGTTCTTTTTCTGTGTTTTGTGTACCTTTTTTTTTTTAATTCCGCTATTCTTTTTTCCTTCCTTTTGTAACTAAACAAACACATCTGTAACTAACTACCTTTCAGATCTGCTAATGACCACATTTCTCCCTCAAGTGTTTGGACTCTGGAACTGCAGATATTCCAGAGTGAAGCTCTGTTTTATAGTTTCTTTTTTTTTTTCCCTTGTGATAGAGAAGTTTTTCTAGTGTGTATGCTTTTCCCCCTGCTTTTCCCTTGTTCCTTGCAGTTGTCTCCCTTCTTTCTCAGTCTTAGCAAGCTTCATAGTTTGTCCTCTAGTCCCTACTCTTTAATCCCAATTCAGGGAAAAGCCCAATGTCTACATGAGGTATTCTGGCAATCAGAAATACTTGATCCTTCTACGCACTTGGGAATATTGTAACATGCATGTTTACAATATGAATTGAATCTGATTGCTTTTTTTATGTGAATGAATATTTAGACAGTCTTGAACAAGTGTGAATGTGCAGACTCAGTCTGGAAATAAGTGTAATAAGCCAGAATTTTCAGCTGACCTCATTAGGTAATTAGGTTTATTTGACTGTAATGTTACCATAATGAGTGTGTTAAGACTAACAAATCAAGCTTGGCCTTTGTATTCCCAAAAAAGTTGCAGTTAAGGAAGAGTGGTAAAGCTTGCTATGCATGCTGCTTTAGAACTGGGATACTGCAATAGACAAAGGATTGAGATACTTGAAAAACTGAAAGGAAAAACTCACTTAAAAAAATAAATCAAAAAAGGCAAAACTCTGCCTTATCTAACCTCCTTTAACCTTGATTAATAGTTGGAGGGGAGAGCCAGTTACAAAGTAATCGAACTGTCAACAAAAATGTGTATCCTTTAAACAGCATTCAAAAGCCTATAAATAATACTGTCACCCTTGAAATAGTAGTCAATCGATCTGTGCCATGCAAGTTAGCTGGAACTATTTGAAACAAGATGAAAAATGCATAATTATTCTTCTTTCCTAACCTTACGTTGTAGGCCTGCTCTATCTTCTATTAAAGACAAATTTTTAAAATGTAGGTAAAGAAATATTGGTACAGTCCTATTTTCCAAAGAACTTTTGGCAGGAGTCTACTAAAGAAGTGGTCCACCTACAGTCATGGATCAAAAACCAGTGGCAGCAGAAGACAAAGGGAAAAGTTTCAGTGTGGCATAAAATGAAACTTTGAAGCTGCTTAATATCTGTGTTTAATGTAGTAGATCCAAAAGAGTGAAAAATTGTGCTAAGTAATGACAGATGGCTAGTTAGCAGATTTTTAAATCAATTGGCAAAACAGCTATCTGGGAGCTTCAATGCAATTTAAACAGACTAGCTTGATCTCTGGCAGTGGTTTTGTAAATTAGAAGTATGTTAGTAATTAAGTATGCAAAGGGTTAGTGCTTTACACATTTTATTTAAGTTGATTGGAGTAGTGTTTGAAGACAAATGCATGAGGAAGATGTTTAATTCTGAAACTTTGATCAAAATAGTTTTGACTTTATACATAATGGGGTGATGACAGTGTGAATAATAGAGCTTGATGGTAAAATTACCTGAGTCTTTTCTGAAATAAAATGCACGGTGAACTGTACACTAAATTGGAAGGATTTGGAAAAGTGCAATAAAAGATGTGAAAAAAGTGCAGTTAAAAATGAAAAAAACATTGCATTGCTACCTTAAAGAGATGAGAAAGGAGCTTAATGGAAGCCATCGTGAAATTTTGAGCTATGGAGACTCTAATTCTAGGCTGTTTCAGACAAATATACCCCTCCCACTGTTGTTTTCTTTTTGGAGGAAAAGAGCAATGTTAGTGACTTAGGAACTGACCACTTTCTGAGCATAACCATGAGATGCTGTCTGTGCTACTGCCTGTTAAAGGGTTAGACATCCAAATGTTTTATTAAGGTATGAGCTAGCAACAAAAACTGAGAAACATCTTAAAAGGAAGGCCTCTGAAGTGGGCACTTAAGCCTCCTAACACTAGATTCTGATTGTACTGTTAGGAAGTAAGGAGAATAATAGATTCTCATCTTAGAACAAAAGAAAACAAAAAGGCAAAATTATATGGAAAAATCTATAAAATGTAATTTTAATTTTCTTGCAACACAGCTGGACTAACAAAGTTACCACCACTAAGCAATTAGTCCAGATTATAATGGAAATTCGGCATAATGTAGAAAACCAATTGAGAATATCTACACTTGCATAATACATACTAATGAATCCTGGAAAGGGCATTAAATGCTCTCCGGGTTTTAAACTAGCCTCCATGGACTAGAGTTCTCTCTCATGTTTGGGGTCAGATTGTTTTGCATTTTTCTGCTGTACAATTCATACTTTTAATTGAAACAAGCAGTATTGTAATCAGGTTCTAGATCTCTAGGTGAGATACTTGGTCCAGGTTTTCTAGATGTCCTGGATGTAGACCGTAGCAACCAAAATTCCAGCTCTTGTTTCAGTTCTGCAGTAAATAGATAGCTGGCACTGCAAAGTGCACTAGACATTTTTGGATATTTCTAAGGTAGGTATGAGTGGAAAATAAAAACTTCATGGCTGGGCATCAAATCTTTCCATGAATGGTGGAGAACTACCAGAAACTTCCCTGCTTTCATGGTTATCCTGTGATCTGTGCAGGAAGAGGTGGGAGCAGAAATCAGCAGGCATACCAAGCCAGGTCAGGTTAAGCAGGTGCAGCAGTTGTTGATATCTGCATTAGTTTGTGCAGAAGAACTTTCTGATGAGTTTAAAACAGCTGAGAAAGCCTAAAGTTAATGCAAAAACTTCCTGCCTGATGGTAGTTGTGGCATTGCTGAGCCCAAGAAGTACAGGAAAGCTGCATTCAGTAATTCAGGATAATTTCTTCTCCCCCTCTCCTTGTTTATTGCTACCACAGATGAGTTGGACCGGGGAGTGGATCAAAGAGATGGCAAAGGATGGTCAGATTCCCCTGGCTGTGAGGAAAGTGATGCAAACAAGGAAGAAAGTCTGAAGCTGCGTCTGCCGACATGCTCAGATATGATCTGTGGATACGCTTGCCTGAAAGGTACTGGGGCCCTAATTGTTGGGCATAAGGAGGTTTGATGTGTGTGTGCTCCCCAAAGGCCTTCATGGCAGGCGCTCTCTCGCCAGGCACTGCGGCCATGCGGAACACCAAGCGCGGCTCCTGGTACGTCGAGGCTCTCACCTCGGTGTTCGCAGAGGACTCCCGGCACACTCACGTGGCTGACATGCTGGTGAAGGTAAAGCACAAGTGCAGGCACTCTCCCACTCCTACTTGGTTTTTGAAGGGCCTTCTATTGCTTCAAAATGCTAGGATTAACCTAGTACTATTAAAGTACTCGTTCTTGTCTTGTTTGTAGCAAAATTAAATTTTTTTCCCATTTATATTTATTTATTTATATACATTTCCATAGCAGTTTAACCCAAGTAAACATGCTGTTTCTGTGACTCCTTCTGTTTCATTTGTGCAGTCACATGGCAAACTTGCAAGAAGAGTTAATATTGCTTGCCAAGAATTACTTTTCTTCTATAGAAACATCCCCTTTTTCAGGTGAATTAATTCCCTGAACGTGCACACCACACAGCTTTAAAAGCACCAGTAGTCATATAAGGTAAAGATTGAGAAAACGGAGGAAGGAGTGAAAAAAGTGATGTGACCACAGCAACTTGAGTTGCTGTAGAGCCACACCCTAGTTCTTTATCCTTCTTATAATTAGGGGTCTACTTAATGCATTAAACAGAATAATCCATGAGTACTGAAAGAAATGACATTTTTCTTCTTCTGTCCTTTTAATCCTTCCAGTTTTGTTTTTTTTTTTTTTTTTTATCTCACATCTAGGTGAACAGGCAAATCAAGCAACGAGAAGGTTATGCCCCAGGCACAGAATTTCACCGCTGCAAGGAAATGTCAGAATATTGTAGCACACTCTGTCGGGACCTTTACCTGTTTCCTGGCTACCTACCCGGAAAATAACCTTGGCCAGCTCTGTTTGAAGAGAGATACTGCCAAAGCTGAACTCTGTGGATATCTGTCACTTTCTGTGACATCAGAAGTGCAAGCAAGGAAGTCCAGTCTAAATCTTTGTCTTTTTTAAAAATAAACTGGCAACTCTCCTTGTAATTTGACTCAGTACAGAGTTTAAAATTCTAATATCCCAGTTGGCACTGTATGTATAGAAATTGATGGAAAGAGGATCAGCATCGGAACTGGAAAGAAGTGGGAACATCCTTTGGAAGGAGACATAAAGACATTTGTAAACAAAGTGAATGTGGAAATGGACTACTTGTACAATTTTTAAGTTAAGCCTTTCTGAAAGGAAAATCAGTCAAAAGATGCTACTTATGCTTGTACTTTTAAAATTTTAAATACTTTCTGCCTGGTTCTTCATACAGGACAGTCAACTCCTGTGCACATTAGAAAAGGGCTCCCTTGTGAAGGAGAATCCTCCCCCTATCTAAAATGGAAGGTTATTGTTCTCAGTACTCAACTCTCCATTTTGCTCACTTAAAAGTCTATTTTTTTACATTTCTTCTATAGCCAAGTTATCAAGAGAACTCAAAGATATCCCATATTATCAACAAAACATAAAGAGATCCAGACAAATATGCCTGCATAAACTGCCCCAGAAATAGTTTTGAATCTAGAAACTATAGATTAACTCCCCTTAGTCCCAAGAGTGAGCAACTGCATAGAATATTCCTTCTGAGGAATTTGTTTGCTGTAGTACTTACATGTCGCAATAGACATTCAGTCCACCAGCTTCTCAGGAGTATATGAATTGCACTGTATAACTGAAGCCCTGAAACTCCACAGCCTCGTACAAAAGAATGTCTTTTGTCTTTTTAATTAACAAAAAAATTCAAGGCAGCTCTTTACAATCTAAGCATGGTGCTTGGATTATTTATCACTGCAGGTTTTTTTCCCCTTTTAAATGAGAGGGAAGAGTTTTACATTTTTAACCTGTTCTGTGAGTTTCCTTTCTTAAGCCATGATCATTTAAAAGCATAATCTATCCCTTCTTTTGGAAATTTCCTGCACAGTCTCTTCATGCTGTAATTTGCATCTTGCTGTGTCCACCTGTAGTTACTCCCACTTGATGTGACATGGGAGATGGGCATTGTTCTTGTTTTATGGTAGAGCCTAAATCCTGAGATACTGGATAACCTATGGACTACAGGCTGCTCACTTCAGTCTCCATATTCTCCATTTTGTAGCACTAAGTTGGTATAGTTCCTGGGTTTTTTTTTTTTTAATGTAAGGATAGCTTTTAAAATATATTTTTCAGGATAGAATTATGAATAGGAAGCACAAAGGGATATGGAGGGAGGCTGGAAAACTAGGTATGTGCTCTTTTTATTGTTCTGCCTAGAAGATGAAGGCTGTGTTTCCTCCAGCTGACAAAGGTGCAGCATTAACATGTATCTTGCATTTATCCTACACACAATGTGATGAACAGAACAAGAATCATACTTGCCAATTGGTGCCTTACTCTGAAGTCTAATATACCAGTTTGGGGGCTCCTGTACCTCTCTGGAATATAAATACTGTTTTTCTGAGTGTTCCCTCTATGAAATGGTGCAATATTTTACAGGTAGGTTTATTGATGAAGCAGTCTATTCTGATGGATTAAATTTCTGTAGGATTGCATCAAATTGCATTATCACTGCCACTTTTGTATATCTTTTTGTATACTTGTATTTTACTGCCTTGAGGTGTCAAAATAAAGAATTTTTGTTTGATTAATCTGTGAAGTGTCTTCCATTTGGAGAGTTAGACCTCTGCAGAAATGGAGGTTCTACGTAATGAGAATTTTGTGTAATTTCTTGAGATAGGACATCCCAGAGGGGCTTTCTTTTGAGCTCTCAGGCAGAAGCCTGCTTCTTATGGCTGCTACCACTATGAGCTGCTTGTAAATTTTGGTAACACCTGGGCCAAACAAGGACCGATAGATTAATAAAGAGATATAATACTTATATTAGGAAAATTTTGGGCTTGGTGTTTTTGAAGGAAAAGTGGGTGTCAAAATGAAGGGTTCCTGGAAAAAAGGAATCTTGGAAGGAGGAAGAGACTGAAAAGAAAGTGAAGATACCAGCTCTCAGAAGGATTCTGGAAGTGGAGGAAGGTCTAGGGGATCAGAGAGCTGCATGGGAAGGAATGCCAAGGAATGCTTGGAGGCTTGATGCATAATGTCCAAGACTTGTAACTGGGAGCAGCTTTACAGCACAGAACCAACAGAACTTTCTGTTCCACCTTCACAAACAAGCCATGATCTTACTGCTGGGCAGGGAAGCTGAGATCAAGGTAATGCACCTGGGAGAAAGTCAGTGTGAAATAAGAAGGTAAAAGTTGTGTTCTTGTCGGTTCTAAAAATAATCCCCACTATCCAAATCCACTGGAGGTTGCCCTTTACTCTGCTTCATCCATGAAAGTTCATCAAACATCAAAGAGTTCTTTCCTGTCTTCTGAGATCTCTTTCTAGTGAAAGAGTAAATTGGTTTATTAAAAATACCAAATTCTGATACAGGAAATCTAGTACTGATACTAGCTGGAATTACCAACATCTACCTGTGCAGAAAATAATTCTAGTAGTCCAGAAAATGAAGTCAACAAAATATTTGTATTTTCACAGGTAAGTTTTGAGCTACTAGCATAGGTTAAGGAATTATTTTTAAGAGTTGGGATAGCAGGGCAGTGTTAACCAGTTCACACTTTGTCTTGAAACCAGAATAAGGTCAAAGGTTTTGTTTGAAATGGGGAGTGAAAACAGTGAACCTGATGTAGATGAGTTATTTTAAAAATCTTGAGTTGCATGAGAATCATTTATTAACAGAACAATTGTGTCAATTAATACAATTTTAATTCTCAAGTGGATTTGTTTCCCTATTTATAATTATTAAAATTAATACGTAGTCAAAGGATTTGATTCTGTAAAAATAGTCATTGGTCCCCTTAAAAATCAGGATGTACAGAATGGTATCAAAAGAGAGCATATGCCTCCAAAACATAAAAAATTTTGGCTAAACCTCTGTAAAACATCTTATAGAATTTATGCCAAGCTGAGACTCCTAACATGCACTGTACCTGTGTTGTATAATTTGTTCTCACCCTTCAGGGTATGAGAATTCTTCGCTACATCACAACACTAAATTATTAAGTTAGGAGAAGGAAATGGGAGAAGATACTGTTATGTAATAGATTATGTCATCAGCATATGCATACAGAGAGCAGTTTCTTTAAAAGGAAGGGAATGAAATGGAAATCTCCAGAGAAGTTACAATCAACTGTTGTCACAGGATCAGCAGCCTTGGTGAGTCTGTTTCACTAGGAATGAGCGCTGTGTCCTGCTCTGCAATTTGGCCTGCTCTTGCTGATTTTGCCACTTCTCATAGAATTCTGTTAAAGTTTGATATTCTTTTTTTTTCCCGTTCATCTGCATTTGTTACTTGTTTATGGGAAATGCTATGTATAACTTGGTCTTCAGACTGTATTTTTGCATAAACTGTTTTGCCTGCATGCACAAATTCTTTAGATGACATCTGTGTAATTTACTAGATCTTTCAAAGAGCTCAGAGTCGCACTCGGATTTCTCTGAGCTGGAATTTCTCTGAGCTGGAACGACAGCAGCTGGAATTGCTATGGTTTAGGCTGGGTTTTTTTTTGTAATTTTTATTTTCCTTTGGCACTCCTAAAAGTTTTTATCTGCAACTGGAAAATAAGGAGTAACAGTAACACCTCCCATAGAAACCATGCTTTTACAAAGGTAAGGTTCACGCTGTACTGATAAAATACTTGGATTTGGATTTGTTAGGTACAGGTGGTAAAGAAAAACACAAACTTACTAGCTGTTGGTATTCAGTCGCTTGTAAAGTGCCTTAAAGGGTGAGAGGAAAAGGTCACACTGAGCATAGGCTTAAATTTTCTAAATGGATTCACACAGAAATAAGTACAGTTAAGTAGTTTTATAAACTGCCACTGCCTCTTCCAAGTGTGGCTTCGTTATTCCTCCTGCCCAGACCAGAAACCCTAGGCTCCACGCCTTAGCAGCTGCACCCAGGACATGTGCTGGTCCCATCCTAGGGACTGGAGCAGACACTCCTCCACTGACCACAAACCTGGGGTGCCAACACCCAGGGTGTGACGCGTTCCTACTGTCTCACACAGGTCTGAACTGTAGCACTCCAGCACCCACTGAGTTGGGCCAGAGAGCTGTGGCTGCTCCAGCTACTGTTGCTGAGACCCTTCTTGCTTCAGGTCCTGTCCCCAGAACCTTGATCTGACCGCAGTTGCTGACCCAAATTCACTCATGCCAGTCTCACCAGCTGCTGACACCTCAAACTTACAGCATTCATGTACATGGGGTAATGAGATTTCATGGAAAGATAGTTAAGAAAGCATTTAATATGAATATAGGACACTGACCAGCCTTGGTTTTCATGAAAGCTGTCCTTTTCCATCTTTACCCTTCTTACCCTTCTTTATTCCTGCCCAACCATCTTCCTTAACAAGTTTGCATAGACCCACAGACCTAGTTCAAATCCTTGTGTTCCTTGTTTCCCCCTTTGTAACAAACTCCAGGCTGGCCCTCTCCACCGCTGTGCATATATTTTCTTAATGGCCTGTCAAATAGTGACTGCTGACATTTGGTCTTTTGTGTGATCTCTGCTCCCCATTGTCTCTGAGTTCTGGGTAGTTTTATTTCTGGCTTCCTATCTTCTGCATTGAAAAGCTCCTTGACTGTATAACCTTAATAAAGATGACACTTTCACCTTTCATGGGCACTTACATAACTCATTTTTATGTAGTGGTAGAAAAGCTTAGAAAGTGATGAACTGCTTTCCTAGATACAGAATTTTTCCTTTTCCCTCAATGGAGAGCTTTAGAGATAGCAGATGATTTAAAAAAAAAAAAAAAAGAGCATTTGTCTGTGAAAAGAGCTGTGGCCTATATTATCTGCTCCATTCCCCACAAACTTCTGTGCTTGCTGCTGCCTCAGGGTACAGCAGACAGTAGCTGTGACTCAGCTGAGGATGTAGCTGTTACCACAGCTGCTCAGTGCTCTGTTTCTCAGGGCAGAAACCCACAGCAGCACCCTGATTTTGTCCTTTCTACACTATTAGTTCCTCCTTGCTTTTCTTGTGGCAAAGGCCCAGGGCACATAGAAGGGCAGAAGGCAGGACCTCCCTACTTTGCACCCCTACATAAGTTACAGAATCCTCAACAGCCCACAAACCCTTCCTGACTATGCTGTTGAGCAGCTTTAATTGGTTTTAGGTATAAGGAATTTGGTTAAGGCACAAACTGAAACCCAGGAGGCTCCATCTGGACATCAGGAAACACTTTCTCACCATGAGGGTGACTGAGAACTGGAGGAAGTTGCTCAGAGGCTGCAGAGTCTCCGTGCTTGGGCATATTCAAAAGCCATCTGAATTTTGTCCTGAGCTACTGGCTCTAGAAGGCCCTGGCTGAGCAGGGGGAGTGGGCCAGATGACTTCCAGAGCTCCCTTCCAACATCAGCCCTTCTGTGATTCTGGATATAAAAGATACTGAGTGTTAGTTATGCCAGTGGATGAAGGTTCATGAAGGTTTGAAGACTGTGAGGAAGGGTGTTTATCTGTGGTGAGGTAACCACCAACAATGGGTATGCTTGAAGAAAATTTATGTTAAATGTGAGGACAGCATAACACTACTTTTTATGAGCAAAAAGTTCTCTCTCCTAGAGAACTTGCCCTCTCAGATGCTGACACTTCACAAAATTGTCCCTAAAACAGGTTGTAGGAATAATCCTCCTCAGGTTGCACGATGGTTCTCGTCTCTAATTTTGGTAATTTGCCATTTCCATGTTTTTTGTCCTTAGTCTCTCTCTGCCATCAGTACCCATTCTTTCTGTGGTTCCCCACCCTTTCCAAATGGAGTGAAGAGTGACACTGCCTGAGAGAGGAGGAGGAAATGTTACCTCCTGTTAATTTACTGAGCTGTCCCATTGCCAGCACAGCAGAGAGAGATTAAAGCAGGGAAGCAGACAGAACAGGAGGGGGCAGGGAGGCTCTGGTTACACTCTCCCTCTCTGTCTTTCCCTCACCAGTAACCTCTCTCAGGGTGCTCTGAGAGATTTTAGCTGAAGCCTTGCGCCTGTTTCACTCCATGATTTTGCTGGGGAGGGCAGGTGGGAAGACACTGCCCTAAATAACCCTACCCCACAGGACATTGTCTCTGGGGATATGACTGGGGATGCCTCTCCAACGAAAGCGTTCCGATACCAAGAAACTCTGGTGAGTACAATACCTGCAGCAGCACAGAATGTTTCCTACATGAGAGCTGGCTTTCCTCCTCTGCTTAAGGGGCTGAATGCTTTCTTTGCCTACAAATATCCTTCCCTCTTTGCATTAGACAAACTCTGTGAGAGATCTGCCTGAGCACATGCTCCAGTAGTGGCTTCCTTCAAGAAAGAATGTGGCCATATTCTTGAGTTCCTAATGCCCATGGGTGAAAAATTTACATCACCAGACAGGTTAAAAAAATGTGGGAGTGAGTCAGAGCTGAGTCTACAGAGCTGCATAGAAATGCAACTGCTGGTTGTGAATGGGCTTCTCTTTTCCAGACAACCACAGATAAGGCACTGAAACCATTCCCTGCCCTTTGTTACAGCTCCCAGAAAATGTGGTTCAGATTCTGCCGTAGTGGTGTTTACAGGTGCTGTGAGAACATGGAGCATGTTGCTCTATGGCATCCTTTGGGAACATCCCAGTGGGGTCTTGCACTTCTTTGTTTTATAGGTATTTGGATGCAGACTCTTGAGCCTCTTTCTGCTTTAGCTATTTTAAAGGGTTATTGCCAACTAGGAGAACTAAGATTCATTGCATCTCATCAGTCCTCACACTTTACTGGACAAGTGGAGGTAGCAGTTTGTCCCGTGCCTAAAAATCCTCTTGCTTTGGTTTCACCTTTGAAGTGAGAATTAGCTTCATACAGTCCAGACTGCCTAAGAAACAGCATGAATGAAATCCCAGCCTTTAAAAATGAATAGTGGCCTGTTTGTACCTGAGCATGCAAAGTTTTGGTAGCAGTGTTTGGAGAGAAAACACTGAGGAAAAAATGAAATCACATCTTCTTTGAGCTACTGCAAAGAAAGATGGAGACTATTTTTAATGTTGCTCTCAGACATCTCTTGAGCACATCTGAGTAGGGTCTTGCACTGCTTTGTTTTATAACTATTCAGATCCAGGCTATTGCCACACTTTCTGGTTTCTGTTTCTGGAGCACCTAGTTTAGAAAGGAGAAGGTATGGTTATCTTTGGGAACAGTAAACTGAGGTGAAGAACTGGAGAGTGGCTTTCAGTCCAAAATTTTCTGCTGCTGAACATTGCTCATGTGTATGACAGAGTACCTTACAGATGAATGAAGACTATATCATCTTCAGTGTGACCATATAGCCCTTTCTAACTGAAATCTTGATGTCAAATCCAGACTTATATAATGAATGTAAATTTCTTAGTGTCCCATATAGGCACATTGCAAGCACACACCCTCAGCTCAACAGTGTTTTATTAAGAATGTTATTTATCACATATCAAGTGTTATCATTGCTGAAGATGCCAATCTCTACAGTGGAAGGGTTGGATCAGGATGTATTTCATCTATCTTGTCCTGACTTTCTGCCGTCAAATATATAAAAGAAGCATCCTCAGTGTCAGGAGTGAGTAGCATCAATAGTAAAGCATCGAGACTGAGCCTAATGTGGGACATAAAGGGATTGCCATGACCTGTTTGCACTATAAAAAAACAAGTAATGGGTGCATGAGGTACTGAACTGTAAGGAAGTACTACAAACCCAAACAAAAGCAGTGGTAAAGTAGAGAGCATGAGACAGCACAAGATGCAGAAACAGCGAGTATGCTGCTTGGATAAAATGGCTATATTTCTTCTGCAACTATAATAAACTCATGCATCTCTACAGTTTTCAGTTTTAGGTTCTTAGTGATTAGACTAGTCAGAGTAAATAGATTAATTAGAGTGTTGTTTAATGCTTGCAGGAGGACACAACTAGTATCAGATTTCTTGAATTCAAAGAGCATGATTTCTATAACTTGAGCTAAGGGAAAACTTTGACAAAATATTTGCCCATTACTAAATAGCTATTTGTGAGAGAAAGAAATACAATATATTGCATGATATTAATTTGTTCATAAATTTATCCCAAATATTTGCCCTTGAGAGCTCTTCTAGGCTTCTGGACAGGGCAGGATTATGTAATAAATGATATCTGTTTGATTCTACAATTACCTGCATAGGTAAGCCCCAAATGACTAGTTCTTTGTTGAATTCAACTCATATCCATCCCTGATAAGCTTTATGATAAGGAGGCAGCCATGCTATGACCTGTTTCATTAGAGATGACTCTAAAGTTAGGAATTCCTTGAAAATGACCATGTATGCTCAAGTCCTTAGGGATCATAGGCAGTGTGCTAGCTAGTTACTGGAGCAGCTACTTGCTGGATCTAATCCAGGCATTAGTGCTAAGAAGGTGCTGAATCGCTGGTCCCAACTGAGGATAAATTATTTCTCAAAACAAGCAAAATGAAGAACATTTATAAGGGTTATATAGCAAGTGAAAAGGGGACTGTAATTCTGGATGTTGTTGCCTCAAGTGTTGTTGCCAGACACTTTCAGGACTTGAGTATCTTAGCAATTTACACCTTAAAATGCTATCTTTAGGAACAGGCTCCTCTCAAGTATCATCATTACATCTGTTCACTCCGTGTACTCAGTCATGTTAGTTCTTCCTTGTTTAGTGAGTGAACAGAAGCAGGGAGCACTTCTAAGCTAATCCTGCATACACCAGTTTTCAAACCTAAAGCAACCACTGCTCTCTGGGCATGCTGGTCAGTAGAAAAAGAGAGGCAGTAGGTCACTGCCTGGCTCCAAAGACTATAGGAATGACTGCTATTTTCCTCCGATTTAGAAAATCTATTGCAGTCTCACAATCCACAGGCTAACTCACTTAGGAAAGCCTTATACCTTGGGATTAGGAGAGATGGTAGATGAGGCAGCTGCTGATCAGCCTTCAAAATCACAAATTGTGAGAGTGCTGATGAATCAGATGACCATTTCTTGTCATAAAATCCCTCCTGTGACTGAAATATCTGCTTATTTATGTAATATGGCCACTTTAATCATTTTTCTGCTCCTGGCTCTTTTTTTTCTATTTTAGTAATTACTTGTAGCCATTTCTTTCCTAGGTGTTCATTGCCTCTTTGTCCCTTACTCTTTTATCATTTCCTGGTTATCCTCACATACCTTCTCCTCACTCTTGTGTTCTGCTGCGTCTCCTCAATTTGTTTCTCTGCTGTTCTTGCTCTCAGTACACGAGGCCAAGTGTTAGGTTTCACAGCTGTGTTTTTCTCTGTGCCTTCCTCACATCACTGCCATTGGATTCTGTTCTAAAAATATCCCATGTGACCCTTTCCCTGTGCCATCCCAAGGCAGAGGGGGGATTCTCCACAGCTCCCCTCTCCTCTTTTTATTTTTGAAAGTGTTGTCAATCATACAGAAAGTAATGAAGGCAGAAGAGATCTGGGGAACTGAGGTTATGAGAAAGATCATTTAGATTTGTGTTGCCAGTTCCAAAGCTGGAGAGGACAAAAGATGCAGATGAACACAGGGCCAAGTTGTACATGGCAAGATGTAGGCTTCTAACAATGACAATGGAAAAAAAACCAAAAGGAATTATTTCCTCAGTCCATTTCTGCATGTGAGAGATGTTAAGGGTTGCCCTGCCTGTTTAAAAGATGGAGATAGGAATTTTTGTGATATTTTGCTGTGGTCACAAGCTCTGCTGTGAGACCCAGCAGCTTCTTGAGGAAATTTTGTCATTTCAAGTTTGTATTGCTAGCAGGCCTGGTCTCCGGTTCTATTAATAATTGAAGTTTGCCTGATAGTATTTTGGTTTTGTCACCATCAAAGCAAAAAATAATCAGAGAAGGATCTAGAAGGGAAGGGAACACTGGCAGTATCCAGTCCAGCCCCCTGCTTGGTCCTGAATTTCCCTTGTTTTAAGTCATGGCTGTTGCCTCTAGCATCTTCCTCATGCCGCTCTGAGGAGATCCTGGTGCTGTCTTGTCTGTACCTCCCTCTGAGTGTCTTTGCATTTGCTGTTTGCAAATCAGCCTCTTCTCTGGAGTGAATAAACTCTGCTCCTTCAGCCTCTCCAGTCAGGCAAGACTTCCTGAGGTGACACCCACAGCTGCACACCAGTACTGTGTATTCCCGACCTACACAATTTTGCCGTGGAGAAAGTTTGGTTTAATTTAACTTTTGCACGTGCAACAGAAATGGTACCAAAGACTTTACCTTGCCTGGCTCTTGCCCACGTTGCCCTTGTATTTATGGAACTATGGGAGCAGTTACAGCCCCACAAGAGCAGGGTGCCTGCAGACACCATACCCTGGATAGGGGGCGCAAGGGAAC
>VZTN01036906.1:0-24339 GCA_013400515.1 Erpornis zantholeuca
AAAAAAAAAGAATCAAAAAAAAAGTAATAGAGGGGATAAAACTAAGCTCACACAGAGACAACGCACACACGCACACACACACGCACCAGGAGAGACTGTCTTCATTAAATGTTCATTTCATGATGACTGGCGGCTCCGGGTGTTATTTCCCTTCCATCTGGAGTGGGTGGTTTTGGCTGCCTGCTTCCATGTGTGGTGCTGGCTGAGTTGGGGATGACATGGGAAAAGCACCGAGGGACACACACACACACGCCCCTCCTGGAGCCTGCCCTGCGGTTTAGCACCATCTTCCCAGAGGGGTGGGAGACCCAAAAGCTGACCTTCAGGACATCCTGAGAAGGTGCAAGGGGGATGCCCACCCTGGTAAGGGAAAGGGGAGGGCTGTCACCACCCCATGTGACACCCATGCTGTGACGGTGAGGTGCCACATCTCCCCATTCATGGGCCCCGGAGGGTCCTGTGTGTCCCCAGGCTCTGGCTGCACCCTGACATCTTTCGGGCAGGCAGGAGGATGGAGACCTGCCGGTGCCCCACTGCAGCCTGCAGGCTGGGAGGTGGCACGTAGTCACAATTAATGCACTTCCCATGTCTGATTAATAATTGCATGTTAGGAAAATGTCACTGGCCTAGATGCTCTGAATTAAACTTCCATCAGTGCAGGGCTCTCAGGGACCCGGTGTGGGGGCAGTGGATGCAGCAAAGCACATTGTTGGAAGCTGTCCTTTCCCCATGTGCCTTGCTTGTGAGCACCACCTGGAGCAGAGAGGCCATCAAGCAGTGCCTGGGGGAAAAGCTCAATTTTTTAGAAAATTACCTGTCTCGTGCCCCACCTAAGTCTCTAGAGCAGGGAGATGGGTGGCTGGCTGGGTGGCTGGCTGGCTGGTTGGGTGTGTGGCTGGCTGCACACATGCGTGGGGTGAATGGATGGGCAAGTCGGTGGAAGGAAGGATGGAGGTGAAGGAGCCACAGCCTTGGATCTGCAAAGCCTGAAGGCAGCACCAAGCCAGTCACTTGCTGCCACCAGGCACTTGCTGTGATTTTAACCATGCTGGGGCTTTATTCAGGGGAGAGCTCAGTCTGATGCAGACCCATTTCTGGCTCGGCCATGCTGGCGGCAGCGCTGACTTGGTTCACTGGTTCACTGGTTAATGTTCCATTACCAGACAACATGCCTCCGTCATTTATTAATGTTTCATTAGTGTTAAAAACATCTGGTAATTAATTATGCACTAATTATGGATTCACAGTGCTAAAAGCTAGGGTAATCTACCATAGCAGATGGCTCTTTGGGGCAGGGGGAAGGGACAGCTCTTAGCAGAGACAAAAATGTCAGACCCAGTCCTTGCCAGGGGGAATCATCTCAGACAGGCAGATTGCCTTCATCTCCACCCAGGATTTCCATACCTGGTCCAGAGGCATGCTGTCTCAGGTTATAAAGCAGAAGAAACCTGTCCCTCTCAAGCTGTTCCAGAGACCAGGGGAGTGGTGCTCCCCCTGCCAGGGGCAGCTGTGTGAGAAGCCATCTGAGAGCAGTGGGTTTCACACAGAGCCCCAGGCACCATCCAGCACCTGGAGTTGGTACTTGACTTTCCACCGGCTCTGGGATGCCGTTTGTTGGCCCCTCTGTGACGCCTGGCCACGTTAAGCAGCAGTCCATAAAGCAAGGGGTGTCGTAAAAGCCCACTCGTTAAGTACCCCAGGAATATTATGTACAGATGTGCAGAGATGTTTCAAACTGGGGAAGGTCACAGGGGAGCATCCCTGCCAAGCAGAAAATCCATCCACTTAGCAGTATAAATCCATACAGGAAGAAAGAGGGAATTGCAATGCTCAGAGAGACCTGTGCATCACATAACCTGAAATCCAATACATCGCCCGGGTGCAATGGGTCCCTGCATCTTCCCAGCACATATGTGGCAGTAAATCCCACTCTAGGTGTTGTTTTGGGCTGTTGCTGATGTGAGAGCAGCCTTGCACGGAGCTCCCCAAGCTCTGCAAGAGGGATCAAAAGTGTGACTGGAAAGCAGGGGCTATTTCCTGGACTTGAAGCCTCAGAGGAAGCAGAAACTCCCTTTGCTTGAGCAAGCGGCTGAGCAATGGAGCGGGACCGAATCCTACAACCTTCCCTGAGGTGGGTGCTAGCAGAGACCTCATTCTCCCTAACCCAATAGTCAGAGAATCTACCCACTTCCACATCAGCCTCCTAGGAGCCTGGAGCTCCCAGGGGATAACAGCCAGCTAATTTATCACAAATTAGTCTGACAGGAATACGGCTACTGTGCCGTGTAACCTTTGGTGGGGTGCCGTGATTTGGTGGATGAAGCAGGAGCAGTGGGTACCGTGCTGTGCATTTCAGCTCTGGCAGAGCACTGTCACAGGTGAGAAGGGGGAATGAAAGCAGGCTCAGGTGTTGAGAAAGCACACCCATAGCTGCACTACCAGACCTGAGCTGAGAGCTTGCTGAGCTGCATGGAAATGCTAGGAGGGATCTGTTGAGCTAGCTGGCAGAGGAGAGCTGCTGCTTATCTGCACAGGGGTAGACCTGGTCCTTCAGGGGCAGACACCCTCCTCCATCACAACCAACAGAAGTGTCAGGTGGAGGTGAAAGCAGCAGGAGCTGGTGGAAAGACAGTCCCTGGGATGAAAGGGTTGCAGCGCAGCATCTGTGAGGGGAGGGAGTTGTAAACAGAGTCAGCTTGACTTGGAGGAGGCCAGACTCCCGCAGTCCTCAACCTGCAGCAGTGTCAAGTCCAGCAAATACAAGAGCCTGCCCAAAACCACAGGGTATTGATTCAGAAAAAGCTTATGTCTCCTGTACCGAGCTTACGTCTCCTGTACCCTGGATGCCTTTGGCAGATAGCCTTCCTCCCAGGGCTTTCTTCTCCAGTGGCAGGACGGACAGCTCAGGCAACAAGGTCCCACCACGAGGAAAGTCTCTTCTCTGATACCTTTGGTGCAGAAGTGAACCTAGGAGCTTTGAGTTATTCAGCCACCACCACAGAGAAAAGCCGATGGAGCTGCAGGTGGGGACCCTGGGGGTAAAATCAGCCTTGGGCACCCTCACAATGCTGTAGGGCAGAGGATTTTAGCAACAAGAGGTGACAGATGGTCACAGAAGACCACAAATGACAGTCCTGGACCATCTTATTCCTTGGTGGCTCCAGACAAGGGCTTGATTCATCTCCAGAAGTGACTGCCTGTTGTTTGAAAGGCCTCCAAGCAGTGATGCTCTTCTTCTTTATGTCCATCCTGACTGGCTCAATGCTTGTCCTGGCACAGTGTCCCTGGTCCCCAGACACCTCTGCCTGCAGCCTCATGCCCACCCTCTCCACCAGACCAGCCCTGGAACCTTTTAATTGCCCAGATGGGTAGCTCCCACCACTGTTTTCCCATCTCCTATCACTGCTCCAGTGCTACGACCACTCTGCTCACCCCCAGTCTTCTCCAGACCCCTCCTCGCTCTGGCCAGGGTGTGACCCACATGGATTATCTGCTCACAGCATCCCAAACCTCTCTACACACAGACACAGCAGCCAAGCACAGCCCACCCGGCTCAGCTGCAGCGTGGAGACCAGACCACACCAGGGTCCTCTAATAAGCAATTGACTCTTTTTTCCCTCCCTTTCAAGAAAAAGCCAAGCATTAATTTGGCTTCTGCCACTCTGTTTATCTAATAGCATCGCTGATTGATTGTCTTATTTATAACCCAGATCCGGTGTCTGGGCTGCTTGCGGAGACGGAGTGATTGATGGAAAGAAGACAGCCAGAAAGGGACTTAATGGAGCCATGTGGCTGAGCAGCGGAGTAGTGGCTTAGGCATGAAATGAAAAGTGTCTCCCACAAGTCTGGGCTCCTCTCCTCCTTTCCTGCGTGGTTCCCAGGGAAGCTGCTAAGTGCTGGGAGAGAGCAGCATGCTCCCTACGCCCTGCCAAAAGCGATCAGGGACCATACTCAGGTCTCCTCCAGCAGCCTGGCCAAGGGGACACAGCCAACAGGGACTTGGAATGCTTCCTGAGAAGGCGTCATACAGTCTCTGGGAAGGTTTCCCCCTTCCAGGATGGAAGGGATGGTTGAAAGGTGTGAGACAGCCTGAACCCTGCCCAGCATCAGCCTGCTGTCAGGATGCCTGTGCTGCCAGCTGGAAATCAGGTCCTTGCACAACCAGTTGGCACAGAGAGAAGCCTTTCCCAAAGTGCCCTCCTGCAGGTTGGCAGCGTCTTCCAGAGGTCTCAGTTTTGTCCAAAGCTGGACTGAGATATTCTTACATCCCTAGGGAAAGTTCCTCTGTTCCTCACACCCAGTGGTCACAAACCCCAGCAGAGTCACCAGCTCACGTGTGAATCACCCCATGGAGACAATTGTTGCCATAAAGCACCAACAAATGGGGAAGGAGATGCAGTCTCAGGAGGTGACATGCCATCATTCAGGGTCGTGCTGGGGATGTGTGACAGCCTGGATATGTCCCAAACCTCCAGACTGCAAATTCAACCCAGAGCAGCCTGTCCCCAGCTGCAGGATCAAGTAGTGGTCAGGATATGGCTGACAACTCCAAGTCCCCAGGAAGGCATTTGGCTTTGATCTGAGCCAGAACTAAACCCTCATCTTGTCCATAAAGATCAGTTTGGGAAGAAAAAAACAACATACTGGTTCAGTCAAAATATTTCATCGCTGTTTAATGGTCTTTATTTCATGTCTGATTGTAACAGATAATCTAATACAAGCTTCAAGCAAAGCCAAACACAGTTGTTTCATTATGAAGGACCCCATCAGCCAGCTTTGACGTGGCCAAACCCCACTCCTTTCCTTTTTTTGTTTTTCTTCCTTTATTTTTTTCCCACATCTGAAATTTGAGGAAAACCAAAGCAACTTCATGAACACTGCTGTTCCAGTGGACTGAAAGAAACCATCCAGGAGACAGGTCTCTAGAACCAGACATACTGTTGGTCCCAACACCAGTGCTTGGCAAACACTGTCCAGTGCCTTATGACAAAATTTTATTTCTTCCAGGAGAGACCCCTTCTTGAAAAGTCCCCTCAGAGCAGCAGATACGGGCAGGTGATGAACACTCCCGTTGGATGCGGTCTTCCCAGTCATGGTGGTCCCTCTGTGGGTGATGCCACTCTTACCTCACCATGTGTCCAGGGCTGCAAGGAGAAGGGACCAGGACAGGGTGATCCTTGCAGGATGTTGGAAGATGGAGGGGCCCCTGAGCAGTGGGAGCGGAAACGGCCTTTGATGTGGAAGCTCTCCTTTCGCAAACACAATGAGTTGCAGAGAAGTTTTATAAACATGGCTATTGTTGCTCCATCCCTTTGGTGGGAACAGATGGTCCGAGGGCTCTGTTTGGCCCCCCTTCCCTCCCCTCACTCCCTATCCCCATTAATAAAGCCCCGGCAAGTCCAGCACCGCTAAGGTTTTCCCAAGGGGGATCAATAAATAAATGTAATAACAACAAAGGGGCCCATGCAGACGAGATTGGGTTACAAAGAGGCCTCGGCCCCCCCTCCTCCTTTCCGGGTGAGAGTCACTGCATGCAGGCACTCTGACCAGTTCGAGGAGAGGTTCTCCATCCCCACCGTCTGTGGGAAGCAGGATCTTCCCACTGAAAGAGGCAGGCACCACCCTGCATTCATGGATGGCAGGGCATGACCTTGGTGGTCACCTTTGCAACCTTGGCCATGGGATATTGATGGCATATGGGTGCCAGCTCCCCACCTTTGGAAGTCCCCTGTGATAGTTGTGGGAACAGGTTCAGCCACTGACCCCGGGTGTCAAGGCAAGTGCCTTCTTCTAAGATTTCCTGGCCAACATGTTGCTCCAAGTCCTTTCTCAGTAGGATCCCATCCAACACAATGTACTTGGGAGCAGGAATCATGGCTTCCTCTGGGCTCACTTTTTGCCTTGCTCTTGCCTGATGAAAGACCAGGCAACTTTTCGGCCAGCTAGAAAGCATTGGTGACTCTGACCTGCCCCTCAACGGTGTGGTGAGGTTTAAATCAGGACTAGGAGCTAAGGTTAGCTGGGATTAACCCACGGCAGAGCAATCTGCAGACAGGGTATTCCTGTGGAAACCACCAGCACACACCAAATGCCGCCCCTGAGGCTGCAAGGCTGGAGAGCAGCTTCTCCAGGAGCATCAGGAGTGTCTGAAAGTGGCCACAGCATCTCACCAGCCTCTGGATATTGAAGAAGTCACATGGAGGCACTCCACTCAGTGGCCTCTCCACTGTGAAAGGAGGAGACCAGCTCCCCAAAGCTTTCCAGGAGGAAAGATGGAGGCCTCTCCATCTACTGAGGAAGGGCCCGAAGCTGGAATAACGCCATGAGCAAGGCCCAGAGGGGACTTTGGTGATGTGCAGGAGGGACTGAGCAGAGGGTTTGATTTAAGAGCCTACTCTGAGCCCAACCAACACATCCCTGTTCACTGCCAGCTCCACCCCAGCTGGTCCCTGCCGCTCCGAGGTGATGGGACGCTGGTTTTATCTGTGCAGGACTGCTGCAGCTGGGGGTCTGTGGGATGAAATGTGTTTCACACACGCACATGCACGCACTGCCGCCTCCCCTCTGAGCCGCCCTGGGAGTCCCTGCCTCCCCCCGACCCTTCGCTCATAAAAAAATTAAAACTCTCGATATCATCTCTCACAAACGTGGATTTGAGGCCTCGTCAGTCACCAGACACGTCCCACAATCTGCACTGGCTCCAGACAGCTGGAGGGGCTTGCTGGAGGACCAGAATGACTTCATGCCGCCTCCCACATACCGGGGGTTACCCAAAGTGCTTGGTGTGGGGAGGGGAGCCGGGGGCCAGGAGCACACAGCCCCATCCCCACTCTGCTGATACCACACCATGCTCTGGGCCCAACAGGGTGGGTGCCGGCCTGGGGAACGACCTCAGACACTGATGGAAAAACTCTCCCAGGGGGCAGAGGCTGTCCCTGCGGGCGCGAGTGAGGCAGCTGGCCCGGGCTCCGGTGCCGGAGAGGTTTATGAGGGCTGACCCCTTGCACAGAGCGCCTGGGGCAGGATAAATCCCACTCCGCCTAGGAGTGCAGGTGCACAGGGCTGCCGGGGAGGGGAAGGGACTACAGATGCATGGGGGATCCAGCAAGGGGGAGCTGGGGCTGGCCTCAAGCTGTGTGCTGCTTTGGGTCCATCCCAGCAGTGGGAATGGTCCCCTGGCCTGCTCCGGAGCCCTCTGCGTTGCTCTGTGGGTGCTCTTGGTAGGGCTGCCTGCACACAGCCTGCCATGGTGAAGCCCAGGGGAGCAGGAAGACCTGCACCATGCCAGGAGATGTGATGCAGGATGCCCAGAGGAGACTTGTGGCATTGTGGGGGTAACCCACAGTATCCTCTGGGTACCCAAGATGTTTGGAACACAGATCCATAGCTTTGTGCCTCTCATTCACCCCTGGTTTAAACCCTATCCAGGACTTCCTAGCCACTGCAACAAAGGCAACAGGAGATCACCTAATCCCTATTAGGCCTGATGTGGCAGACATAGTGGCATGAAAGATGCTGTGCCAAATGCCTCAAGAGAGGATACTGGTGATGTCCTCAGCCATGGGGGCACCTGACCTTCCTGCAACACTGGAAGATGCTTGAGGCCTACACTGAAAAAGTACCTAGGATCAACATAGCCCTCAGTTCTACAAGCACCACCCAGGGCAGTGGGTCCTGCTGGGCCTGACAAGGGGGAACATCATGTCCAGGGCTGACAGAGAGCTCTGCAAGAGAAAAAGGGATTTCAGCCCATAGCCCATCTCCCCCATTTCATGTAGCACTGATCTGAATTCTTGCCTTAGGAGCCAAGCAGGGGGTTGGGAACCTTTCTCTGAGTGAATTATAATCATCTTCTGAAAAAAGAAAAAAATAACACAAAGCAGGTGGCTGAGCTCAAAGGTGGATAAATGCCCATCACAGAGCACCTGACTGAAGCCAAGTGCAAGCCTAATTTTGAATTCTTTGAAGTCAGCACATCCTCGTGCTCTCTGTCGGTTTGGGGCTTAAACCCTCTGTGCGTGCCTTCTACCAATGCTTGGGTAATTTATAGGCATGTTAGGCTATTCAGAAAACTTTTCTGTGAAACTCATGCATCAGCCCAGCCCAGCTGGCCGGGTCATGTTTGCCTCTCATCAGCAGCTCAGTAGAAGCACTGTACATTATGAATCAACCCCAGGAATAAGACTTGGTGTCCCAATCACAGACCACATCTCTCAGGCATGCCATCCCCTGCTGCATGGCTACCTCACCCTACCTGACAGGCAGCCCATTGACCAACAGATGTGCACAGCCTTTAATTACAGCACAGTGAATCCACTTAGTGCTGTTTTGTTAGATATCTCGTCTATTCGAGGAGCTGGAGCGGTACTCACTCAGCTCAGGAGCACAAGTCTCAGGATTTTCAGGCCCTTAATATTCACTCTGATCTATTCATAAGTTATTCATGGGGAGTGGGAAATGCCTTACAAGAGAACTCACTCCAAACTGCGAGTGCTTCTGAGGCACCTCGCAATCTGCTTGCACAGGGAAAGGAGGGGAAAGTAATGAATAAATGATTGTTTACAAATTATTTACTTGTCTCCACTAATTTCCACACTGTTTACCTGGCAGCTTGCTGAAGTCAGGAACAGTTAGAGAAGATTTCATCCTGGTGTAGCAGTGGATGGAAGTTGAGCAGCACGGGGGGAAGGAAGCCAGTGCAGCAGAAGAGCAAGGAGCTAGCTTTGGCAGCCAAAATTGGCTATTGAGTGCAGCCTTTCGTGGTCTTCACATTCCAGAAGAAATTGTTGAGCAGGGCTGTATTTCTGTCATAACTTCCTAAGATGCATGGAGTCAAGTCCAGGACCATCCAGGCTACTGAATGCTGTAAGGTTCTTAAGAGGACTACGTTCTGCAGAAGAAGACCAGGTCTTGCTAGGAGTTCACTGTCTCTTCCCAGGGAGCCAGGACTTCATGGAGAAAACCAGAAAAAGTCCTTGCTATGAACTATGTAAAACCTGGCAGAAAGGCTGAGCTGTTTTGATATCAACAGTGTAAGATCTGTAAATGTGGGAATGATGATGCTTACAGCCCATGGCATGTTGCCCAAAAATGCAAATGAGAACTCTGCCTTGGTGCAAAATCACCCCAGCAGATCATGGCTACCTAAGGCAGGAAGCAGAATGAGCCTCTCCTCCTACTTAAAGCCACTTTAGGCTTCACAATCCCATCTCAAGATAATTTCCCACAGAAAACCAGAAACAGAAGATCATAGTGAGGAGGGACAGGCACCAGTACAATTAATGTGTGAATGGGTGTCATTTGGTGAAGGAAAGGGCAATCTGGCTTTGTGAGGAGAGCAGGACAAACTGGGAACTGGTCAGTCTCAACTGGGTTGATGTGTCTTCTAGACTTTCCCATACTTCATTCCCCTCCCATTGCTCAAGGGTTTGTGAATTCCCTTTGGCTGAGCATCCAGGGAAATATGAACCTGGACTGCCACCAGCTGCTGGCAAACCTCAGGTGGGGGCTCAGGGCTTGGGTAATGCAGTTGCACAGTGTGTGATGAGCCCACCCTGCAGGACAGTGACCCACAGGAGGCAGAGTGACGCTGTCTATGAGGGACTGACAAGGTGCACAGAAAGGACAGGTGGAATTCAAATTACCCAGCTACAGCCTGCTTTCATTAGTCAGCATAAAAAGATGTACAAGGTGGGACAGACTCATGCCAGCAAAACCCTGTCCCCAGCACTCACAGCTGCCTGTGCCTTGACCATACTCTGGGGACAGATAACTATGTCCAAGCCCTTATGCTTCAGGAAACTGAGCAGGGCTGCAGGTACACCAGAGATGGAGGAGGGATTTGGGATGCTCTCACCTGTAGCACGGAGAGAGAAAGCTGTCTGCAGGCTGCAGGACACCTTCAGGACCTTGTCTCCTCTGCTCCCTTCCTGGTCTCAGCCACCTCTCACTCCCTCCCACCACTCCTCAAACTCCTCCATGCCCCAACCTGCTTGGCACTGACCCTGCTCCCTGCAGCCTTCCAGCTCATCACTCTCTGCAAGCAGCCTGTAAATCATCCTTGTACACGTATCTCCCTCAGCCTTGGGGAGAAGGAATTTATCCCCCTAGCTCAGCTGTCAGAGACCTCCAGCTGCCAGGAGTGATCAGCATGCTGTTAATTCATTGCAAAGAGTGCAGGGTTCCGGTGAAGGCTCCCATGCCTGCTTCTCTGCCAAACCTTGGGTGCATGCATGCAGCTAGGCCATGGAAACTTTCTAGGAAAATTGCCCAGCGCAACTTAATTGCTGTGGTCCTTAATGAGGGCACGTGAACTTGGTGAGGAAGCAGAGAGGCAGAAGGGGACTGCAGGCAGGACATAACAGCTTGGGAGACACAGGCTCCACTTGGGAGACACCACTCACCTGAGTGGTGAGTATCTGCATGGTAGAGACTGTCCCAGCTCCCTGGAGAGTCCTGAAGCATCCAGACCAACAGACAGCAGGCAGATGATTCAGGATTGCTCTAACCCGTACCAGTCCCTTGTCAAGTTCATCACAGAAGCATGAGCAACACATCCAGATGCAAACACCTGGGTGTGCACCCCTCTTGTCATTGACTTGAGGAAATGGTGTGGCCAAGGAGGCAGGAGGGAGAAACATGTGGTAGATCCCTTGCCCAGTGCATGGATGCAGCAGGGATGGGCTCACAGCTGGATGAGCTGACTGGGAGCTGGCAACAGTTCACTTGCTCACACCAGTCTGCTGATCTCCCTCCAAAGCCTCCCCAGAGCCTGGATCTCTGGTGTGAAAGGAACACTGAGCAAATACCCCTGTTTTCCTGCCACAATTACTGCCTCTTTAACTTTTCAACTTATCACCTGCACAGAGGTTTATAAAATTTTAAAGCTAGTGGCGTCTCCAGTAATGATACTGCAGATGTACAAGCTGCATCCTGGGATGAATAAATTATAGGAGACTGAGTAAATTGCAACGGGAAGGACAGCAGCTGCAGGATGGAAACAGATGGCTTCACCGTGCGCCACAGCTTGGTCTCAGTGCAGGATATGTTCCCAGGGCTGGCCCTTTTGTGGTGGCCCTGAAGAACACCTGGGCACACCTGAGGCTGCAGATCCCCGGAGCGTCAGCAAGTGCTGTAGCCAGCATGGGGATCTGTGCAGCTGGTTGAGTGCTATAGATGCTGACAGCCTGGTCAAAGGGAGATTTTCAAGAATCAGTGCAGCCAGAGCCTGTGAGAAAGCCAATTTTCCCAAGCAGAAAGAATGCTAAACAATCTTGGTAAATAACTTGCACCTGTGTTTTCCTCTGTTAGATGTTTTGAAACGGATGTCGTTTGTAATTAACCAATGGTCTTGGGGGGGTGTCAATCAATTAACCAATCATGTAGTGTACGAAGCTCTATATAAAAGAGTGAGTGTGTGTTAATAAAAAAGCTTTTGCCTCTGATCTTCCTGGAGTGGTGCTGCTTCTTGGCCCATCCCTACAAAACAGCAACAGAGTGCTGCTGTGGGACTGGGGCTACAGTGGCAGTCTGCGAGCCAGTAGTAGCAGGAGAGTAGGAGACCTGTCTTCCTTCTGCTGCTTGCTGGGTTTTCATGCAGGAGGAGCTCACAGCCTCCAGGAGCTGACAGGACACTTGGCAGCTTTCTTGAGGGGAGGTGGCTTGTGGTTTGATTTACTGCTAGATTTCTCCCAGCAAAGCCTTTGCTCCCTTTCTCCACCCTTGCACACGCACACAGTTTACAGAGCAGGGTGGCTCATCCTACTCCTCTGCCCTATGGCACGAGGCACCCAGACATACGACGAGGATGCATGTGGGGTTGTGCATCAGGTGCATGTTTGTGTCCTGGTGGTGTGACCAACAGGACCACCACAGATCAGTACTGGGGCTCCTCCACACTGAGGGGTAGCACAGCCCAGCTGAAGTCCAACAGTGCCACATTTCTTGAGCTCTGGCTCCAGCAGAGCTAACAGCACACTTGTCACATTCAGCAGCGTGACAGCATAGGGCTGTCTCTGTCCCAGACAAGTTAACAGAGTTAACAGCTGTGATTCTCAGCTCAATTAAACCGCATATTCCCTGTCTGCTTCAGTGTTCACTTTCCCCTGTGCCCTGGTTCACATTCCAAACTCATCCCGAGACAGGTAACCCCTGTCAGAGCATGTTCAGTGATCCACAGAAGCTGCTGCAAACATGGCCTCAGATATTAAGCAGCATGGCCTGACCCTCACTACAGGGTTGGGGTCTCAGCCACATGTCTGCTGTCCCCTCTGATTTGTTGCTGGAGCAGCTCAGGCCCAGTGACATTGAAGGGATGCAAAGAAAGACACAGGTGGCAGAGGAGCTGGAGACACACAGACAGGCAGTCCCTAAATCACTGCTCCCTGCTTTTCCTTGTGAGAACAGGGTCCTCTGGCCCAAGGCATACGCTGTGGAGCCTGCCTTTGCCATGGGGACTCCAGTGAGGCTGATTAAAGGTGGGAGCTTTGCTCCCAGTGTCTTCAATACGTGACCAGCCAGCACAGCTCCATCTCTGAGGGATCCACTGTTCATGCAAACCCACACCCTACATGCATGGGGTCCAACCAACCTCACCCCTGCTGCATGCTGGCTGCACCACAGTACTCCATCCCACTCCTCTCAGGTGTCCCTGGTCCAGGCTGGGAGTGCTCAGGAGGAATTCCCCCTCCTCTGGTCCTGAGGCAGGAGTGGCAGGAGTACCAGAGGATCATGGTGCATCCTAGGAGACATACAGGAAGGCTGGAGACAGGGGCAAACAGGAGCTTTACGACATTCAGCAAGGAGAAGTGCGAAGTCCTGGACATGGGGAGGAACAATGCACCGATGGATATTGGGGACCACTCAAATGGAAAGAGCTGGAGATCCTGGTGGACACCAAGCTGAATATTGGCCAGCAGTGTGCCCTTCCCACACAGGATTTATCCTGGGTTGCATTACAGAAAGTGCTGACAGCAGGTCAAGGGAGCTGCAGTGGTGAGAAAACAGCTGGAATCCTGTGTCCAGTTCTGAATCCCAGTACAAGAGAGATATACTGGAGAGGGTCCAACAAAGGGCCACAAGATGATGAAGGGATTGGGTCATCTTTCCTATGATAAAAAGCTGGAAGTGACTTGTCCAGTGACAGGACAAGAGGCAATGGGCACAAACTGGAATATAGGATGCATTCTTTTATTGTCCAAGTGACCAAACACAGGAGCAGATGGACCAAGGAGACCATCTTTGGACATATTCAAAGGCCTCCTGGATGTGTTCTTGTCAACCAGCTCTAGGGGGCCCTGTCAAAACAAAGTTGAGCTCTGGAGGTCACTACAAACCTCTGCCCCTCTGTGATTCTGTGAACAGCTTTGCAGACATCACAATTTTTGCATTACATTACAAATTTTACACGCATTATAACTTTTGCCCTATATTTTTTTGTGTGCCTGCAGGTTGGAGGTTGACAGGGCTATACTCAGTTACCCAGAAAGGAGAAGTTGGGCACTTCTGGATACAGCCAAGCCTTAAAAAGGGAATACTTTCTCAAAGCCTGTTTACATTCTGGCACCAGCACTGGTGGGGCTCACTCCTTTGTCACTACCCCAAATACCACCTAAAACCTCAGGGTCCTCCAAGCATCCCCAGAGCAGAGCTGGGAGGAGACAGGGCAGCCTTTCTCTTTGCCTGGAGAAAGTTTTACTGCAGTGGGTAACTCCACTTTCTTTCACGGATTCATTGCCTCGTTCCAGAGCGATTGAGCAGGCGAATGTGTCCAAAAGCAGATGGATCTGCTAAGCGGTTCTTTCTTGCACATTATCTCATACAGTTTGGGTGCAATAAAACTTCCAGGCAGAACAAATCTTCAAGCTTGTGCCGTGCCTTATTTTTAGCTGCGAAGTACGTCTGTTTTAGTGCTCCTAATCCCTAGCTTGGTAGTAATTTATGGAGCAAGCTCTTGGCTCGCTTGGGCCAGAAGATTTGTAGTAAAACTTTTATAAGTTGCAGAGATAAATCCCATGGACTCTTGCAGTCTCGGAGGACTCTCCTCCAGAAGTGTGTTTTGCTGAACACTCCCTCAGCATAGGAGTACATTCAAGCAAGAAAGCATCAGATGGATGAGAATAAACTACGCCGGGTGTCATCATGATCTGCAAATCACCTGGAAGGGGAGATCAGGGGAAGCCATGGACTCCCCAGTCTCAGACAGTCAGCCAGAGTTTTGAGAGTACCTGCTCAGTAGGAGCTGTTTGCCCCATATTTACGTCCTTTGAATAGTGCCTGGCAAACCCTAGGGATGAGCTACGTTATCAGGCTATGCGTCTTGAATGGGGTAATTGGGGTGATCAACCATTTGCTCATAAAGAGATACCTGCATGTGTATCACCTTGGAGCTTTTAGCATGGACGAGGCTGTGATTTAAGAATAGGGGCAGCAGTAAATGTCTATTTCTCCACTGCCTTGGGCTCCCTCAGGGGAGGGCTTTGCAGAACGGAGCACTACTTTATGCTTCAGGGGAGCAGGGGGTTGAAAAAAGTCAAGGAGCAGAGAAGGGGAAGAGGATAGAGACATGGGACCCCACAGGAGCCCCTTTCTGATGCCAGTGAAATATGGGCCCATAGCTGTGCTCCCAACTCGCCCATCCAAAGGCTGCGTGTAGCACCAGACCTAGAAGCCTAGGAGCCCAGATGTTTTCTGGAGCCGGCAGCTCTCAGAGATGCCCTGTGCCCTGTCCCTGAGCCTCATCTCTGAGCCCAACAGCAGGGGCAGGAACCTCTGTGTAATGGCCATGGCACATCCCAGCGGGGAGGACGGTGATTCACCATCTGCACGCCATGCTGCGAAGGGCTGGTATTTGCTTTGCAGATGTTTTTAGATTCATGCAGATCCATATCCTCAAACACTTCACATTCCCAAGAGCACTTTCTCTGAACAGAGGGAATATTTCCAGAAACGATGAAGGAAGGAAGGTCAAATCCAGAGAGAAGCTGTGGCAATCCTACAGAACTTTATAACCCGAGCAGGTACCAAGGTTATCTGCTGCTGATGGGTAGATGATCTCCTGGTGTACTGGCTCCTCCAAAAATGGAAAAACCTCCTGTGTACTCAGCAGAAGGATCATGGAATCGCAGAATGGTTTGTGTTGGGAGGGACCTTAAAGATCACCTCATTTCAACCCCACTACCATCTTCCAGAGACATCTTCCGCTAGAGCAGGTTACTCAAAGTCCTGTCCAACCTGGCCTTGAACACTTTCAGGGATGGAGCATCCGCAACTTATCTGGGCTTTTGAACAGGACAACCCTCTGGTGCTGTTGCCTGCTGTTATAGTGGGGAGAATAGGTCTTTCTCAAATGTTTCCCAGTACCTGAGTCAGAAATAAAGTCATCCAATGTCCAATTAGTGCCTTTGTTTGGTGTTCTTTGGCAAACGTGGAGAGCAGAGTCAGTCCCATCACAACCAGCTGGGACCTGATCAGTCTGGGCTGAGCAGGGGGATAGCCCTGAGAGGTATCCTCACACCATCCTGGCTCTCCTTCCAGAAATACAGTTAGTCCAGTTCCAGTGACCACCAGGGATCTTTTCCTAGGAGAAAAGTCCTCCAGACACTGCCTGGAGCTGGGAAGTATTGGAAAACCTCCTGTCCTTTCCTGTCTCTAATGAACAGTGTCTCCAGTGAGGAATACATGCCAGACTAGCAGCACGATCCTGCACAAACCTTTACTTTCTCACCCTCCTGACTACCTGCTGATCCCAAAAGTCTGCTGCTCCCTCTGCAGCTCACAGCCCACATGTCTTCTGCCCTGTCACCTTCCCCAGTCCCAGCTTCTTTCCCCATCCCTTGTAGGAGCAAAGCTGGTCTTCTGTCACACTGGAGAGATTTCTGTCACCCTGGGCATTCTCTCCTCCCTCCACAGGGCTCTGGGGGGGCACTGGGCTGAGCAGACCCCCTCCCAGCACCCTAAAGATGTTTGCCAGCATGGCAGTGGCAAAATCTTCCAGCCTCTGTCCCCAATGTCATGCAGAGATGTGGCCTGTTGGTGCACAGGGCAAATTCTGGGTGATCATGCAGCTCCCAAAAAGCTGGCTTTCTTTTTTCATGTCTTTTCCTGTTTTCAACCTGATTTCCCCAGTGAACGGGCAGGATTCACACACCCTTAGCCAGGTGACACACATCTCGAGCGACATGGACCCAACCAGAATGGTCACTGCATCTCCTCCACCACAGGGAAAGGAGATAAAATGTTTCCTGAGCCAGCAGCAGGAATTGCAGCAGCTCCATGCAATCCGAGCAGGCACTGACCTGGTGAGGGGGGAAGCACCGGGCAGGGTCGTAAAGGACCTGTGCTGAGAATTGTTGGCAAGCAGGTGTGCAGGCTCTGGTCTGCTCCTGGTGCTCCTGCTGCTGCTCCTGTTCTTGCTGCTGCTGCTGCTCTCGGCGGTCTGTGCTGCCCTCGCACGGCTGTTCTGGGTGCGCTGCAAGGATCCTCCACACCGACCAATTGCACCCACAGACCCAGGCTGGGCTGCTCAGCTGCCGCCAAGCCTGTAGGACACCCCAAACAGCCATGGATTTACCGACAATGCTCCCCTGCATGTCTGCAGGGACCCCCGCCCTGGTGACGCCCCCCACAAGCTGCAGGAGGTACTCTGCACTGGGGAGACTCACACAGCCCCTTAGTGAGGGACAGACAAATTCCCTAAGCAGGGGTGTTTCCTCCTCGCCCACACCACCCTCTCATACTGAATCCAAGAAAGAGGCCCAGACCAGCCTCCAGCAATGAGCTGTATTCCAGGGACTTACTTGAGATAGTGGGTTTTGACATACTGTGTAAATCCCTCTTTTCCAGTCACAGACTTCTTCATCTGCCCTACTGCTTCCCTCCTCCCTGTGTACACCCCTGTCATGCTGCTCCTGCCATTGCAAGGGCACCCACTGCTCCAGAGGTGTCACTTCTCACACACAGGAGCAGGTATGAATCCAGTGATACACAGGGAAACATCAGATTTTCCTGGTGTCTCATATAAATCTCCAGCCCACAGCATCTCCCCCTGTTTCAGGGGTGGCTGTTACTCCCTTTTTTTGTATGGGTGGTCTGTTCTCCGTTTAGACCTGTCATTGCTCAAGGGATGCTTTCTGTTAAATATTAAACTCCTCTTTTTTCCTGGTGCCTCTAACATGAAGGTCCATCTCCTCATGACCCTGTGCCACAGAGACAGATGTCCTGCCCAGGTGTCCCACTGGATGTTTATGCCTTTCTAAAGATTGGAAAGCTGTTGCCTGAATGAACATCCTTGGAGGATATACCAGCAAAATCCTAAACCCTGGTGACATTTTGAATGGGGATGGTGTATGGCTTGGCCCCTCTCACTAAATCTCTGTCTTGCAGACATCCTCTGTGTTGGCTGCCTGTCCCTGAAAACAAGTATGTTTCTGTTCTGCCTGGAACAAGAATTACACCTGACACGGTCCATACAGCATCGCTGCCCTTTTCACCATAGTCTTCCTGATTTTTTACCTCCAAAACCTTGGCTTTTCAGAGGGTGGGCTTTTTTTATTTTTTCTCAGAATAGAAAAATCCTAACAGATGTCCCCAAAATTCTGACAATTTCAGGGTTCCACTGCATCCCTGAGCACTGCTGGGCCCCTGAACACCATGGAACCAGGAGACCTGGAGAATGGAGGAAAGATGTACCTGTCACATTCTGCAGAACAAGACACCATGACATCACTGCTTAAAGGGAGCTTGGTTTATAAAAAGAGGAAATTTTCACAAAGGCAGATAGTAACAGGACAAGGGAGAATTATTTTAAACTAAAAGAGATATTTATATTAGGTGTTACAAAGAATTCTTTGGTGAGGCACTGGCACAGGTTGCCCAGAGAAATTGTGGGTGTCCCACCCCTGGAAGCGTTCAAGGCCAGGTTGGACGAGCTCTGACCCCTTGGTCTAGCAAAAGGTGACCTTTCCCAGGGCATGGGAGGTTGCAATAAGGTCATCTTAAAAGTCCCTTTCACCCCAAACCATTCTATGATTCTGTGACATCCCTGGCATTAGGCATCCCAGTGCTCTTTGTCATCAAGGGAAAGGAGCAGCCTTTGATCATTTGAGGCCTGATACTGCCCCCGCTCCTGCCGTGACTTTCTCAGCAGTAAAGGCTGGGTCACACAACGCCCGGGGAAGCTCCAGTTTGGCAGGTCGGAGTTGCTGGGTACTAATGGTCCTGTGGAGCCGGGAAAGGGGACAGAGAGTTGCGAGCCGCAGGTCTGCGGCAGTGCGGGAGCCCGAAGGAGGCGGATGCTGCCTGGGAAGTGAAGCTCAGCCCTGTGCGGCAGCCGGGAGAGGGCAGCCGCAGCCCGGAGGAGGGCGGCCGGCAAGAATGCCTGCATCCCGGGCCTCGCCAGGGACTGCTGCCTCTCCCCCCGCAGCCGCCCAGCCCCAGCTGAGCACGCCGTGGTCCAGCCTGGGGGCTGCTGATCCCGCCGGGATGAGCGCACAACAGCCCCACGCCCATCCCCGAGGCAAACCTTCTCCTTCAGCAAAACCACTACACGATGGAGCCGGGGAACCAACAGTACAGAGGCTTTATAGCACCGGGCTCTCAGTCTCCCCATCTTATCACTATTTCCCAACTCTTTTTCGTGCTGCAGCACCACCCACGTTCCAAAGGCATGGATCTGGGCTTGTGAGGGCAGGAGAAATGGGACATGCCGTATGATCATAAAGACCTTTCCAGTCCCATGTGGCCTGTTGTATCAGCATAAAGACCTTTCCCATCCCATGTGAACCACAAACCAGGAGCAGCCTCCAGGAGCAGGCGCTGAAGAAGAGACCCCATCCTGCCCTGATTCACGGATGTCAGCAGGTACCAGGGATGGCTGCACCAGCAGGAACAGCAGCATCTCAGCTCTGATGAGATTTGCTGGAGGATGGAGAATTATTCTGCCGTGAGGCTGAGGAGCAGGAATGTGACTGGTGTATCCCTGGGTCGGAACAATGAATAGACAGCCTGCAGACCATCACTGAAGCCTTTGGGAAGCAGCTGAGCCTTGCCTGTGGGCAGGGTCTCCTTGCACAGTACCCAGGAGGTGGCTCCATGGGCAGCATCCATGCTGAGGACTGGCACAAGGGAGATGCCGCTCAGAGCTAGGAGACAAACCCACCCTCCAGAACATTCTCGTTTTTCCTTTGTAAATAAATTCTTATGTTCCACACCTCTGAGATTGGTTTTGGTTGGTTAGCTGGTTTTTGCTTGCTATTTCACCCATAAATTTAATGTCTTCAGAAAATCAGACTCAAATATTGCCTTGGTCCTTCAGTGAAAGTCTGCCTGAACTTTATTTTGGTGAAAACCACAGAAACTTAAGATGCCTAAATACAACAAAACTAATACTAAGTTTTAAAATCCTCCTTAAAAGGCAGATGTCCCTCTGCCCATAATAGATTTAACTCTCTGTGACTCAAAACACTGTGTCAATGATTTCAGTCCCTGTCCCTGATTTCACATGTTTAGTCCTGCACAGTAGCTCCAGCGCCCGGCTGTCTGTTCTGGGAGGAGGGCTCCCAAGTTGCCCACGGTTTCAGGAGCTGGCTTAATTTCCCCTGTTTATCAGCTCACTAGCACTTTCTCCCTTTAATAGCAATGCAAACCAGCAAGCCATGTGACCCTGCGGGGACCAGGAGCCCTCTGAGAGCTGGGAGGTTTTGTTTCATGTCCCCAGGTTGCTGGCTGGTGGTTTTGGACTGTGCTGCCTAAACACCAGCCCAGCCCTTGCTGCTGCCAGTCAGGTCCTGGCAGGAGGGCAGTCTCTATAAATAGCCATGTGTAAAAGTCGCCTCTCTCTGCTTCGCTCCTCAGCTGCGAGCTTGCCAGTGTCCCTCAGCACGCAATGCTTCATGTGATGCCTCCTGGGTGCTTGCACTGCACAGTGGTGGGAGCAGCTGGGATGGCTCAACTCCCCCCATAAGCACCTGTCTCCAGCCCCGCACAGAGATTCCCAGTCCTCAGCATCCTCCAAACCTTCAACTCCACCCTTAAAGCAACTAGAGCCACCACCATGGATGATGAGTCTCTCTATGAGAGAGGACCTCCACAGGATGCCAGGATGAGGATGAGGACCTGCCACAGCAGCAGGATGGAACAGGCTGTGTGAAGCTGCTGGCCATGGGCAACAAAAAACTGGGGTTCAGAGAGCGAGCCCAAGCTCTGCACATTGCAGTGGCAGCTGGGCAGTGTTCCCCACACCTCCTTTGAGGGTGACACAGATGGATGAAAATCCCTGGAGCAGCAGTTGTGGAGACCTAGGGCAATGCCCACTACTGTTTTGCAGAGCAGAAGTGAAGAGCCAGGGGAGATGTAACCAGGCTGAGATACCCAAGTGTTAGTGCAGGCAATGACCGTGGTGTGACATTGGTCTGGGCATCCATTGGAATTTCTCCTGGCATAGTGTGGCTGGACACATCTGAGAAAATCCACTGTGCTCTCGGACAGGATGATCTTTGCACAGCACCAAGGGTCCTGCCTGCTTGCTCCAGGACTGCTCCCAGCTCCAGGACAGCAGTGTGAATCTGAGCAGAGCAGGGCTGGACGCTGCAGCATTTGGGGTTTTTTGCTACCTTCATTTCACAGTGTGGGCAGCCCAAGCTGTGACCATAATAAATAAAGTGACAGCCAGGGAGCAGAGCTCTCTGGTTTCCTGTACACCTCAGGCTGGCCAGGGTAAACACACAACAAGCCTGCACTTCAGACGAGGCCATGCCCACAGTACGTCAGCCAGAGCCTGGACACATGCCAAGCCAGCCAGAGCAAAGCCACTGAGCAGGAGGCTTCACAGGGCAAGTCCCACGCAAGGAAAACAGGCTGGTGCTGAAGGGCACAGCCCCACTGCCCCAAGATGCCCTGTACCCAGCAGGCACCTGCACCTCTGGAACGATCACCCATGTCTCTGGGATGTCAGGGACCGTCACTGGGGTTGGCTTCCAGGGCATGTGTGTGCCCCATCCTTGCCCAGGCTGCAGATTTGTGGAGCATCCTCGGACAGGCAGCACTAAAATGGGCACTGGGAGAGGCTTCACACCATCAGCTGGGCCTGCTCACGAGGAGACACACCTTGTGGCATTCCCCTCTACACAGAAACCGTGAGAGGACAACACAGATTTCAGATGCACTCATCTCCAGTCCCCATAGTCCTCTTCTATCCATCCATCTGCTCCCCTCAGATCATCCAGGCAGAAATCCAGCAAGTGCTAACTCAGCCAGCACGGCTGAGGACCAGCATCCGTATCCCTCAGCACATCATCGTGAGAGGGCACCTGCACATCAGCACGACACATCTCACTTCAAGTCTGGCCCAGTTCCAGCTCTCAAGCTCATGAGCCCAAACCTCTCAATCTCTTCATCTAGCCCAGCACGTGAGAGCCCAGTTCGTGGATGTGACTGCTTCCTCCTGCCAAAAGAGCTCGGGACGTCTTTGAGCACACAGCAGCAGTGAGTTGGGCAGAGCTGCGGACAGGGAGGGAGGGCAGCACACAGCTCTTATGGCCCAGTTCAGCTTGTCCTGCGTGGGTTTGTGGTAGTGTAATACAACCCCCAGACATCTGCTCACGTGTCCAGGTCTTGATCTGCCTGGACAAGAGCTGTCAGCTTCCTCTCTGCTCAGAGAAGGAAAGGGACCCTATAGTCCCTAAATTCAGTCCTTTTGGGCTGCTGAGAGGGACATCAGCTGTTGGACAGGATACTGCACACAGCCTTTTGCCATGGCAGAAAGGAGAGGCTGGAACATGTCCTTTTGGAAACCTTTGTGCCACAGCAGAAAGGGGGAGCTGGGAGGCCTGTGGAGCTCTGATTCTCATGTGAGCCTGAGGATGAGCAGGGGAAGAGCTGCAACATCAGAGCTGCCCAAGGACTCCCGGGTGCATGCAGCCCCACCAAGTGCCCTGCTCATCCAGGGCCCACATCACTGTCAAATCTCCTCCTTCTTCACCCATCATCATAGCTCTCTAGCTCTCCTCAGAGCTGGTGGCCCAACATATTCCAGATTCCCACTACTGCCCTCCTCCCGGCACACACATACAGCGCCAGCTCCAACCCCCCGCACAGAGACCCCTCCAAATCAAGTTCTGCTCTCAGATTCCCACCCCCAAGGGTGGCCCCAGCCCTGCAGAGCTGGGGGATTCCCCGGATCCTCGGCTCAGCTCAGCTCTCCAGCACTGCAGCAGCAGAGAAAGCAGCACGTGGCTCCCAGCCAGCGCTGGCGCCAAGCAGCCCAGCTCCCAGTGCACTGGGAGCACCACGAGGCACTGAGGAAAGCTCAGGGTCTGTTCCCAGGGGAGGAGCCAGGGCCAAATGAGTGCGGCAGCCCGTCCAACTCCGCTCCTTCCAGAGGAGCTTGGGCAGTCCTGGAGGATGCTTAGCATCCCTCAGCTCATGCAGGCTGCAGGGAGGTGGGAAGGGGAAAAGTCAAAGCTGGATAGAGGAAACCTCTCTCTGCCCAGGACCAACCCCTCCTACATCCCCAGGCTCCCAAAAAATCCACATGAGCTGCTAGCTGAAAGCAGATGTGTGCAGGCTGGTGAAACCAGACCCCTGCTGCAAAGCACCTGAGAGGCCATCTGAGCTGCCTCAGGGAGGGACATCCCTGGCCTTGGCACAGCCCCAGCTCTTGTAGTGCAGGCAGGATGGCTCTGGCCACATGTGGCTGGTGAGGCAGCAGCCCCGGTGAAATAAACCGACAGGCCAATTGATTCTTCTCCAACAGGAATTTATTAACTGGCTGTAAAAGTTGAACAATAAGGGATTTCTAATGGCTGGTTAGCCTGGCTATAGCGTGAAGGGCCCACACTGGGTTCTCTGCCTAAGGGTCAGTTTAGCTAAGAGGACTGGGCTGCTTGGGGGAGATGCAATTTGTACTCCTACTGAAGGTGCCACCCCCTCCCCTAAGTCCCCTCCCCTCGGGGATCCTCTGATTGGGTTTCTCGATGGTCAGCATTCAGTCCATGGGCCCATTCAGGCACTTCTTGTTCAGTCTAGAGTCTTCTTGTTGGCTCATTACCCACCTTATCACCAGTCTGATGTTATCCCTTTACAGAAATAGCCAATGATTCACTATTCTAAAAAATTCCTCATTATTTCCAATATAGAATACAACAACCAATCAGATAACCCTAACCACTAATACATTTAACCACTCCCACACTAGTCAATTAACCATTACTCTAATGAACATGGAATTATACAAATGGCTATGAAAGACTCCCAAGACCTCATTTATCACACCCAGCCAAGAGCAGATGTGCCACATTGGGCTGTTCCTTGGACAATGTGGGCACCAAGCCTCAACCATGACTGACGACAACACTCAGACTGCAGCCAGGAGCCAGCACAGGCACTGCTCACCCCACACACAGCCTCCACCTCTCCCAAAGTCTGATATGGTGGGGTTGCATGGGAGAGCTGGGATGAAGGAAAACACTAGTTTATTATCATATGAACACACAGGAGGTGGGATAGCTCATGAGCGTGTTTTTCTGGTGTTGAAGAGATAGGATGGGACAGAAGCAGGTAGTTTTTTGTTACTTGGGTTCAGAGGTTTGTTACTTGGGTTCATATCCTTGCCTGGATATGGGCAAGGATCAATTTGTCACTGTAGGGTTGCAGAGTGAATCAGTGACCCTGTTCACTCCTGCCGGCCTACAGAGCCTTCTGTTTCTGCGGCAGAAGTAGAGCTGCATGCGTCCTACACACACGCAGAAGATGTGTCCATCCTAGGGCTCCAGCAGTTCCAGCCGTGATGGCATCACATGGGGAAACCCCAAACCAGACCTGGCCTCAGGTGCCACCGGAGAGAAAATTTCCCAGTGGGTCATCACCAGCTGGTTTCCTGTCACAGGCTTTCAACAAATCTTTTTCCTCTTGAAAATCTTCACTGCAATAAAATGGCAAACCAAAGCCATTTCCAAGGGAAAGCAGCTTTGGTGGTGGATGTGTCCTGCAAAGGAGGGATGAAAACATGAAACCACAAGCTGCGAGGAGGAATGAGCCTTTTCTTCAACTCAGGGACAAAAACCCCGAGGCCAGATTTCACCCTGCATGTTGCCCATCAAATAAAACACCACAATAATAAACCCCAAAGAAACGACCAGCCCAGAGGTCAGGGAAACTGAGTCACAGCCAGGACCTGCCTGCCTCCACTCCTCCTTGATGCAGGGATGGGAGCAGGCACGGTTGGTGAATGCAGGAGGTGCCAACCTCTGAGAGCGCCGGGCAGGGCTGTGCACTCTCGGGAGGGTCCAGAGCCTCGGAGGGACAGCCGCTCTCCGGAGGGAATCGCACATCAGTGCGCCAGGT
>VZTN01036906.1:24385-110823 GCA_013400515.1 Erpornis zantholeuca
CCGCACGGGCTGGGACAGAGAGCCCCGGGGGGGACCGCGAACCCCGGACAGGCGGCGGGCAGCGGGTTCGAATCCCTCCCGGTCCCGGGGGGCGGCTCACAGGCAGGAAGCGTCCCGGGGTGGCGGCGGCAGATTGGCAGAGCCCTGCTCCAATGGAGCGGCGGCGGCAGCCCCGGCGGCTTCGCACCGCCTGCGCTACCGGCCCCAGCCAGCCCGGTGCGGGCGCCCCGGTCCCGGCCCCGCTCCCGCTCCGCTAGCGCCATGGACACATAGCCGCGGCGCCACGCAGGAAGGTAGGGAACAGTGCCCCGGTCCCCAGCCCGCGAGGGGAACGAGTCGCCGCCGCCCCGACTTCGCGGTGAGGGACGCGCGGCTGCGGTCAGGCGGCTCCCGGAGCTGTTTGCTGCCCGGGTGGAGAAAGTTGTGCGGGTGTGTGTGGATGTCTGTGTGTCTGTGTCCCCTCGCAAAGCAGCTGCCAGAGACTTGCCCTCCCCGTCCCTCCCGGCTGCCTGTGGGTACCCAGTTGCTGCTCCCCCTTCTCCGCCCGCCGCGCCTCCGCCTCGCCCGGAGGTGCTCGGAGGGTTGATGTTCCTGGGGTGGGATGTTTGAGCCCCTTCTCTAGCCTCCCCAGACTACCCCCACCCCATTCCCTACTGACACCCCTACTGTCTCTTGAAGGGAGTTTTCTGGAGAAAGACTGGAATGCCAGGCAAATGCCACCCCTGGCAGGGCCCCCTCTTCTCCTGGGGGGTCCAGGGAAAAGCTGCTCCCAATTAGGAGAAGCGCTGAGAGAGGCGCTTTCCCATGCGCGGGCGCTGGCAGGGCTCTGCCTGCCTTGTCCCTCCTTGCCCCGGGATGCTGTCTCAACCCCAGCTTTTCTGTCCTGTGCCAGACGTGATGAATGCCCAGCTCTGGGCTGTTCCCACCACGACCCTCACAGGCTGGGTGTATCACCTACCCACCAGGTCCCCTCCAAGCTCTGCCTCTGGGCTAGCGAAGGCTGTCAGAGGGGCCCATGGGGCTGAGCTTGGCTTGGACATCACTGTCAGCAAACTGATACCCCTCTGAGATGGGGCCCGAGGGTGTCTTGTGCCTGGTCCTCATGGATGGAAAGAAACCCAGAGCTGCAGCAGCTCACAGATGTGTCACCATGCATGCAAAATGGTGTTGGACTGAGTGGCATTGGTGGCATAGCCAGAGCTGAGACTTCTGGGGCTGGCCAAGCACCTTATGTGCCAGGAGGTGACTGCCCCACGTCTGGCTGTCGTGTTTGCAGGAGGAGGTGGTGCGTTTGCACTCTACCTGTTTACAGGAGGGCAGGTCGCAGCACGGTTACGTGTGCGGAGACCTGGGGCATCTCTGCCCCACCAACCTGGCACTTTTTGGGAAGAAATGAAAGGGGCAATATGTGCTCTCCATAGAGCTGTGAACTGACCTTGGCAGCCAAAGTGGGACTGGAGGTGGGGCACAGGGTCTGACTGGTGAGAGCAGGGTTGTGCTCAGGGCTAGATGTCACCAGCGGTGGGTGAACAGGGAGTGTGGGGTTCAGCAGGGTGGTGTGGAGGGCTCCCTGGAGGGTGCAGCTACAGGCAGAGCCTGCAGGAAGAAATGCAGCTCTGGTCTTGTGCTTCCTATTCCAGGAAGAGGAACCTCACGGGGAGGGGAAAACTTGACTTGATTATATCTAATAAGCCACTTTTTCCCTGTCCCAGCGGCGGGGGGAGGAGGATGCTTGGCCAAGTGCAGGCCCTGTTTGTGAAGGATGAATGAATGACTCACGGTCTCCCCGCCGTTTTCATCGTGGCAGCAGCAGCAGTTCCCCTTTGCAGCTGCTGGGTTTATCAGAAGCTGTCCTCCTGGGTGGGCAACCGGGCAGCCCACACCTGCAACCCACACATGAAGGTGTCCTGCCTCCCCTGCCCATCTCACATGGCTCACCTGGACCATCCTGAGTGGGGAAACCCTCATGGATGGCGACAGCGTGTGGCATCCTCACCTGCCATGAACTAGCTGAGCACTCAGTTCAAACCCTTTCTTTCCACTCTGCTCTTGTTCAAAGGCAACTCCAGGCTCTTCCTGCTCACACAGGCCTCAACCTCCCTCCGGTTTCCTGCCGAGTGCGTTCCTGGAGAGCTTATTCCCCTGTGGGTTTGTGCCAACATTGTGCTTTTAGTTCAAGACCTCTTCTCCCTCTCGGGTGTTTACCCTGCTATATTTATAGCTTCCTTGTTAGGTTAAGCAAGCCAAAGGATTCTTGCCTCCTCTTCTCCCGCGGGTTTGGCTCTGGAGGAAAACCCCTTGCGAGATGCTTCCCACAGGAGGGGGCAGGTGCCGGCTTGTGTCTCTGCTCTTCTCCCTTTGGAAAATTTCAGCATTTCTCACAGCTTGTTTCCCCTCCTCTTGTTTAGCCACGGAAGAGGGTAGCTCTGCCCCTGCCCAAGATATAGCCAAGGACAGAGTTCGGATGGTATGGGAGCTCTTCCCTGTAGGCAACACACTGGAGTTTCAGCAGCATTTGGGATGCTGATACAATGCCAGCATCAAGGATTAGCCCTGGGATGTCTGAGGTGGCTTGCTGGGATGTTTAGAGAGTTTTTGGTTTTTCTAAGTGTTCCTGTGGTTACAACAGCATCGCAATGTGTGAAAATCACCAAATCTCCCTGGCCAGGGATGTCGTGACCCTACGACCCAAGTTCCTACCAGCAAATCTCTCTGCACCTCCCAGTGATGGTTTTCTTCTCCCATCCAGGTTGTGGAGGTGGGGAAGGGCACAGATGCCTTGCAGTGATGGTTGAGTCTTCTCCAACAGCCAAATGCCCATGGACCATTTACATAGAAAAAGGAAAATTCCTCTGGAGATTAGTAGCAGGTTTGTGGTGTCAGGGATCAGTGTGTAAATAGGAATTATCTCTCAAGTTTGGCTGCTTCCCAGGTCTCTGAGTCACCCTGGCATGGGAGTGGGATGGGGTGAGCTTTGGGCTATTGGAAAGGTCACAGCACCCCCTGGAACATCTGCCAAGCTCTCTGGTACAGGTGGATGGTTGGGCTGGAAGGTGCAATTCTTTCTCTCTAGTGGTACAAGCCTGAGACATGGAAAAAAAAAGCTGACAAATACCTCCTTCTGCTCTGGTGTTTGGGTTGGGGGCATCCAGGAGAAGAGGGACAAGAAATCTGTCAAGACCTGATTTACCTCCATCTTACCAGGAGTGCTCACTATGGTCACTTTGGTCACATCTGATCAGCACAGCTTGGGCTTGCTCCAGCGGACATTGGTCATTGCTGAAAAGGCTTTTGAGGAATTTTGGAAAAATCTGCGCAGGGGAAGATCACTATGTGTTTCCTAAAGATGCTTTTGGAGAGGATCTCAGGAGATCTGACATGGCCAGACATGGGGCTGGCCCACGTGGGTGGCAATGGCCTGCATGCAGCCAAGAGTACACCGACCAGGAGAAGGGAGGATGCTAAAAGCACTTTGGAAATCAGCCTGAGGTTCCCCAGAGACTGCTCAGCTCTGGTCCATTCCTCTCAGTACGGAGACGGCCAAAATAGAAACTGCCTAATGAAGATTGTTATGGACCCACAGAGATTGCCGTATAGGGAGAGGTGGAAAAGTTCAAGGCTCCATCATCTAATGAAATCCTGATGGTGGAAAGAAAATAGTTTGGGCATCTTCTGGTTTATTTCACCTCCCAGAGTTAAAACAAGGAATGGCAACTGTTGTTGAGAAGCCAGTGCTGATAACACACTGAGGCTAAGATGGGAAGGAAGAAGCTTCCAGCGTTGGTGGACCATCATCTCTGCAGCAGTTTGGGGAGGGTCTTCTGACCCACTGACTTTGGCCGGTGTTGTGCTCAGCTGTAGCTAAGTGTTGTCCCACCTTGGGGAGTTCCAGACTAGGCTCAGGGCTGCTGCCTGCCATGCTGCCGGCAGCCTAAGCGGTGTGGATGTTCTCTCAGAAGAGCATGTGTGAGGCAGTGGGGCTGGCACAGCATTCCTGGAGCCCCCGGGCTGGCGTGGCTGTGCCTGTCCAGCTGTTTCCTTTGCCTTCCTGTGCTTTCACCATCCCCTTCCTTTGGGACAGAAGGCTTTCATCCTGGCCAGACCAATAGTCCCATAGGCACATCACCAGCCCCTTTTTGGGGCTGGCGTGGGCATCAGGGCCTTTTGAATTCAGTAACGTTGTGAAAGGCGCAGTTCCGCTCTTACCTTCCTGCATAAATAGGCAGGGAAAACCAGAAAGGGCTGTTGTGAAGGGTCTTCATTGTGGTCCAGCTCAGTGCCGTGCCAGTGTTGCGACAGAACTCACAACAGCTGTGCTGCAACAGCCCTGCAAAGGTCTCCAGGGATGGCCCAGCCGCCGTGGCCCAGCTTGGTTTTGCGAAAGCTGCTGTCACGCAGGGTGCCCAGGCCAGCTGGCACCTCCCCAGACTTCCTTACAGGGCCAGTGGCCAGGGCCAGGGCCAGGGCCAGCCCCTGGCTGCTGGGGAGGTCTGCAAGGAGTCTTTGCTTTCCATGAGTTTTGCCTGAGGCCTCAAGGCTTAGGAGGAGCTGGTGGACCCAACCAGCTATTGCTCCATCCTCGTCTTACAAGGGCCAACACGCAACCCCGGGGGTTCCTCGGTGCTTTGGCTGCTTTTGATTTTTTTAGCTCCTGCATGGCTCCCGCCAGGCTGTTTCATGGCTCCCTTGAGGCTGCTCCACCCCATCCTGGCTTTGAGTTTTGCAGCTTCATGGCTGGAGCATGGCTGGAGCATGGCTGTGCCCGAGGAGGTGTCCTTTTCTCTAGTCTCCCTGATCCTGTGCCCAGCTCCATTTCCTCTCTCCAGCTGGGACTGTGCCCACAGTCCTTGCACCCCAGCACCAAAAAAACATTGTACCTAGCAAGGAAGATGAGGCCCCCCAGTGCCTGTGCTGGCACAGGGATCAGTCAGTGGGAGGGACTGGTCTCTCAGAGTATCTTGTTGACACTGCTGCACATCCACATTCCTCCTTCCCAACTGGAGGCTGCACATGTGCATTGGGTTCTCTGGCAGCTCCTGAAGTTTGCCCTGGAGATGCCTCAGAGGGCTCTGCTCAGCAAGGCACTGAGGCTGGGACTCAGAGTGGTCCAGGAAGATGATGAGATGCCTGAGCTCAGCTGGAGCAGCAGTGATGCTTATGCTGTGCCTGGTGTGGATGGATAGATGAAGGACATGAGCAAGGCAAGGTCTGTGGGGAAGTTCATCTTAGTTTTCACCCCTGGGACGCTGCTGTAATAATGGGATGGTGCTGGGGCAGTAAACTATGTCCCTGTGAGATGTGTCCCCAATAGAAGGCTTAATGGTGAGCCATGCATGGAGAACTTTCTTCCTCCAGTGCCTGGAAAGGTCTCTGAGAGCTTTTTTCCCTTATTTTCCCCATCTATCAAGGGCAGAGTGCCCATGCAGCAGCATTTAACCCTCCTAAGGTATGCAGGGGACCTCACATTGCTGCAGGCGACGTGGCTGCTGCATCTCCATCAGCAGCAGCATTTCAGGGATGGCAGCAAATGCCTCTCTACCATGCCTCACCACAACCAGAGGAGGGTGGAGCGGAGCCAGAGGCAGCATTTGCGGCCAGTTCTATGAATTTCCAATTACCAGCTCGCCTTGCCACTGTGTGAGAGGTTCCTGCACCTAATTTTTGGTGAAACAATCCATTTTTCTCAGTAATTTAATAGCGTGGGCAGGCTGCTTGCTGTCGGAGAGCCAGCAGCAAGCACCGAGGAGCCTGTGTGCCGGGCTGCCGGCCGTAACCACCTTCCCTGGGCGACGCAGGAATGCTGACCTAATAGAAAAGACATTTAAAGAGGAGTTTTGGAGAGCAGCTCAGCTCTGATTCGGCTCATGCGCACGGCTGCTGATTGTAACAGGGTCTCTCCATGCTCCAGCAGGTCCTGGGGACCAGCATGGGCAATGGGGACGTCCCTGATGGGAGCCAGGCAGCAGGGCACAAGCCGTGCCAGCCATCAACTGGTGCAGTAGTTGCTTTATTTTCCGGGACAAAAAGTTGCTTCGGGGGGGCCATCACAAGTTGTGAACTGAGGCTGGGTTCAGCGCCCGGCTGCGGTTCTCCCAGGCTGGAAAAGCCGTGGCGTTTTGCTCTTGACATTTTCCAAATGAGATGTTTTGATTTATCCTTTCTTTTTTTTTTTTTTTTTTTTCCCAATTTATTTTATTCCCTGCCCCAAGGTAATGTTTGGAAGACAAATTTAGCTCGATTTAACTCAAACCTTTTTAAAAAAAGTAAAACCACTGAAAACTAAACAAGGCCTATCATTTAGAACAAAATGTTTTGGTTTTCATTTTCCTTTTGGCATGAAGAACACAAACTTTATTTTTTTCCATTTTCCTCTTGACCTACAAACAATTTTACTGTTTTATTTTCTCCTCCTTGTTCATTCCCAAGACCGCATTGTGCACTGTGGCCAGGGAACAGGCAAGCCCTGGTGCTGTTCCCAGTGGGATGGGGGGTCCCAGGGTGGGTACTTCCCCGTGGAGACCAAAGGAATCTTGCAAAATCAAGCAGGAGCTGCTCTCCCTGCTGCCAACACTGACTCAGCTGGGAGCTCCTGGTGGAAAAGGGAGGCCCCCGGGTGTGGGTCTGTTCCAGCTCTGTTAGAGGGATGTGAACCCCTGGGCAGTGCTGTGCTGCGGGTGCTGTGTTCTGCTGCTGGGCATCCCTACTGGGAAGGGCGAGCTCTGGCACTGCCTTCCCTCCTTGTTTATTCAGGTTTAAAATTATCTGACCTTCCCCTGCTCAGACTTGTGCAAACACAGCACGTCCCTGAGTGTGGAGCTCCTGCCGGCCCGAGGGGAGCCCTCTCTGTCCCCAGCTTGTGGCCTTACTGTCCCCTCTGGATGAGGTCCCCGCCAGGATGCGGGTGCTGGGGGATGGCGGGGCTTCCTCCTGGCAAAGGCAGCTCTGGCCGTCAATCAGCGCACGGTTAATCCTCTGGTACGAGCTGCCAGGAGACTGAGTGCCCGGATCTGGCGTCTCCACACTGGGCAAGGGGTGGCTGCAATGCTTCCATCCCGGGCAGGAGCCCATGTACTAGAGCCAGCGATTGTTTCCCCAGCCTTGACCCCACCACATTCCCTGCCAATCCAATCCTTTTGCCAAACCCCAGCTCTCCGCTCTGCCCCGGTCTCACCAGGCTGTCAGCCGGGCAGGGAGCAAGGAAGGGATGATGGGGAGCAGCACGGTCGCCAGACCTGGTGCAGAAGCAAGCACCCGGCTCATCCACCACCTGATTTTATTTTATTCCCCTCTCAGTGCCTCGCTGCATACCACAGCCGTGCTTTTTATAGCCCCAGCTGCAGCCTCGGCGTGCTCCCAGCCAGCTCCCCGCCGCAGCCCCGCTCGCTCCATGCCAGCAGCCCCGGCCGGGGGGGGATGGACGACGTTCCCGGGGTCCCTGTGGCGGTTCAGGCAGAGGAAAGCATGGGCTGCGGAGGAAGGCAGATAATTAAACACTAACCCGGAGCCACGCTCCCGTGCCGGCCGAGGCACTTCAGGAGCCGCATGAGTCACCCCCCGTCGCAGCCGGCACGTGCCGCGTGCCAGGTCGAGGCCCAGTGCTGGTGGCCTGTCCCTCACTGTCCCTCACTGTCCCCTCTGCTGCTGCCCAAGGCTGATCCCAGACAGTCCATGCCAGCAGCTCCTTCCATGCTTGCTTTGCCGTGGGGGGTGTGGTGTGTCAGCAAGGGCGATACCCCCTCCACCCCGACTGCCCCCCAGCCTCTGGCAGGTTTACAGAAGTTAGAAGGAGATTAGAGGTTCCTGCCCCACTCCCCAGGAGCGCTTTTATGAGCATCTGGGGCTCGCTGCTGCGTTTCCGCATCTCACAGCCACTTCCACAGCTGGGATGCTGCTATGGGATCCAGAGCGAGGAGGAGGAGGAGGAGGAGGGGGAGGAGGAGGAGGAGATGAGGTATGAAGCTGTGCTGCGAGGCTGCATGCCTGGAGCACCCCTTTGCTGGGATGCGGGGTTTGCAGAGTGGGGGCGGCCGGCCAGCAGGCGAGGAGCAGCATCCTCGCTGGGAAGCAGCGGGGGGGCCCCGGCGCCTCACTCCCCGGGCTTTCTCCAGACGTGATTTCACCACTGCGGGGAGGGAGCGCGGCCAAGGGACAGGCCCTGCTCGCCCCGACGGCACCCGGTTCGCTTGCCGGGGCGTTAGTCATTTGGGCAGTGGCTGGGGATGGGATGTGCCTTGGGTCCCTGTGGGGCAGGGGGACGGGGGCTTGGAGAGCCTGTACGGGGGAAGGGGAGAGGGATGGGGGTAGGGATGGATGGGGGCCATCTGGGCTTGCAGCCCACAGTCCCCTCCTTAACAAGCTGGGAAGGGGGGCCAGAAGGCAGTGATGAAGCCAGATGTGTGCTGGGCATCTCCAGCTGAGCAGGTGGGCCAGGATGGAGCCACCTTTGCTGGGCTGATGCCTGCAACTGATCCCCAGCCTCCTGCTGTGACTTTCCAGAGATGGACGTGGCAGCATGGAGGCAGAGGCAATGCTGTGGAGAGGCAGAATCCTGCTCCAGGGATGGATTTGGGAAGATATCCCAAGGAGAGCGCTTCTTCGGAGGTTTATGGGATCCCTGGGAATGTTGGGAGCCCCATGGGATCATGGCACCCCTTATTCTGTGTGGGCACAGGGTGTTGGGTGCCTGTGAATAATTTAAGCCTTGACCAAAAGACCATCCAGCAGGGAGGCAAGGAGAGGCCAAGCAGTGGAGTATCAGTGGTGCTGCCATGTGGCTGTTGCCAAGCAGCTAGGGCCAGGCAGCCTTGGCTCCATGCAGGCAGGGCAGTGGACAAGGGAAAGCAGGGAGCTGCGGGGGTGTCGAGGAAGGGATGTGCAGGGGTGGGTTTTACAGAAGCCCAGCTGTAATGTTGACCCAATATGGGTAGCTGTAGAGGGGGCCCTCCCAAATCTGCGCCCTCCTGGAGCTGCACCCCTTCAGGGCTGGGGTCTTGCTGACAGCACCTCAGCCCTTGGGTGAGCTCGGGGTGGCCGGGGAGGCTGTGGGAAGGGGGAGCTGCTCGTGCTGCCGGCCAGGTGCCGAGCATGACGGGAGAGGGGAAAGCCTCGGAGACTCGTTCTGAAACAAGGCTGCCCTTTTATTCTACTTTACGAGTGCATTTTAATATCCACAAACATCCCGCCCTCCCCGGGCTGCTGCCAGCAGAGCCTGTATCGCCTGCGCTTGGCCTGCCGAGAAACCCCGGCCAAACCCTGGGCCCCAGCACAGGGGAGAGGATTATTTTTCCCCCCTCGTTTTTTTGTAAGATATGTTTTCTATAGCTCTAATTGGACAGGCTTGAGCCCTGGCCAAGGCAAACACACCTGGGGGAGCCTCACTTTACAGACCCCATCTGCTGTGTCGGGGGCTCTGCTCCCCACACAGCCACTGCCTGGCCCCTTTATAGGGGAGGGGGCTGCTGGGGGTGGGGGGGTAGGACCTCTCCCACGCCAAACCACTGAGCAACCTCCGTGGAGGAGGAGAACCCAGCGAGGCGGCGCAGAGAGATGGTGCAGAGGCAGCAGGGGCACCCAGCAGAGCCCTGTCCCACAGCAAGATTCCAGCCCGGCGTGGAGCTGAGGTATCTCCCCCTTGCCAGTGCTGCTGTGGTGGCACAGGGCTCTGTGCCCACCGGGGTGGGATGCTGTGGGTGGGAGGTACAGCAGGCACCAGCTATGTTTTGCCTTCCTGGGGTGACAGCATGTTCATCAAGGGGTTGCAGTTCCCAAAATCTGCACGTGCCCAGAGAGGGAGGATGTGGGGGTTCCCCAGTGCGTCAGGATTGCAGGACCACCTACCCGGTGAAACCCATGCAGAGATTATTCTGGAAAGCAGACAAGGGACATCAGCATGCCAGGCCACTCCAGTGGCTTGCACTGACATCCAGATCCATGCTGGACTAAGCTTTAGGTGCTTCTTCCTGCAAGTGTTAGCTTTTTTGTGGGGCTTTATGGCTGGGCTCTTCCCTTTCCAGTTGTTTCGGTGTCTACCTCCGATGCCCCTATTACCAGCGGGCTGCACAGTGCTGGCACCCTTATGCCAGGGTGTGATGGGCTTCACCTTATATCTTTATTTAGCCAGAGCTAAGAGAGCTGTTGGGGGCTCTGCTTGACCATGCTGGGGTCCCACCTCCCGGAAGGGACCACAGTGCATCCTGTGACAGCATGATGTGTGCCAGGGAGCAGCAGCACACTTGGGTGGCACCCACCACTTGGCTGATCCTGGAGTAGCTTTCGTCTTCCCTTCCACTCCCCATCTCCCAGGGGTGTGCAGGGCACGGTGTGGTATCCCTGCTCCATCCTGGGGGATGTGTGCAGCACACCATCCCTTCCTCGTCCGCCTGCCCGTGCAGTGACCTGGCAGCACTGAGGAGGTATCACCTCTGCAAACTGCGCTCCTGGTGCTCGAGGTGCCACTGTCCACTCCCAGGAGGAGCTCTGCCACCCCCTGCACCCTCTCCCCTCTGCCTAGTGCTGTGGAGGTGCTGCCTGAAAAGGGAAATACTGTGTTTTCTTGGGGTGCATTGCCACACATAACCTCCAGTGCACCCAAGTACTTTCCACCAGCGCTGCTGACTTGGAGCATAAGAACTGAAGTGTCAGCTTAAAATATGAAAAGGTAGGATCCAGCCTCACCAAGGCCTGCTGTCTCATTTCAGGTGAATGGGGTGAGCTGTGGGGAATTATGCAGGCTGGGATGTGCATCTGTGTCCCTCTGGCCAGGCTGGAGGATCTACCTGTGCATGGGGGGGTGCTTTGGGGTACAGCCGGAGCTGTGGCGGTGCACAGGGCAGCTCAAGCATTTCGTGAAGAATTTTGGAGCTGTCTTGGCCTCCAGTCAGAGCAGGCTGCAACGGGAACATTTCGAAATTCTTTTGGATGAGGAAAATTCCACAGGCAGCCCCCCTCCAGAGAAAGTTTGGGATGGCTGAAATGTTTGGAGCGAGAGGCTGCTTGCTTTTGTTTACTCTGAACTGTAACGTTGGAGGGGGGGAACCCAAATGAAAAAAGAGAGACAATAGGAGCCTGTAAACAGAGCTGGCCCCGAGTGGGGCTGGGGCTTCTCTCCAGCACTGGAGAAGGAGATGTGTCAGCACACTGAATGCATGGCCCTGCTTTCCCCCTCTTGGATATGATCGCACTTAATCTTTCAGAACTTGGCTGGGGTTTTTTTTCCCCTAGCGAAAAATGAGCCATGCGGTGTTTTTCCAACCTTCTCAACTTAGGCAGGGCTCAGCCCCCATCCCCTGGCCCTGTACTACAGCCCCCAGGTTTTCCCTGTCAATCCACGTTCTGCCACATTTCCATCTCCTTTTGGCCTGGGGACTGCCATCAGATTGACAAGAAGTGTGGTGTGGGGGCACGGATGCTGGCCCCAGTGAGGTTCCTGTTCCTTCCCAGTGAGGTTCCTTCCCAGCCTCTGTTCCTGCCATGTGCCTCGCACCCTGCTGCCTCCCCTGAGCCACCTCCATAGGAAATTCAATGATCTTAGAGGTCTGTTCCAACCTTCATTATTCAGTGATTCTATGGAAGTAGGTAGGGTTGATTCCAAGCTTGGAGAAGAGAGGTCATGGTTATCTCACCAGGTGAAGGAGACTGGCACCATTATCCCCACATCACATGTTGCTGGGGGTCTGCAATTTCCATCCTTCTGCCCTGCTCGTACAGGGACACTGCTGATGGTATACCAAAGGTTAATGGGCCACCTTTTGGTGGTGGCTTTATTTGGGCCACCCCTTGGTGTTGGCTTTATTTGGCTGCCCAGGTGGTCCTTAATGACTCCTGAAATCCCTCTCTTGCCAAAAACGGATTTTGTTTTGCACAGGGAGTGACAGCAAATTGCTAGCTGGGGGAGCATTTGTGTAAGGTGAGCTGTTTATTTTGGCCCTGCTGCGTTTTGGCTGACCCGTGTGCCTTCGTGCCTCAGGGATGGAGCTGAGCCTGATGGCTCCTGGCCCCTGGCCAGCTTTGGAGCAGGGGGAGGGAAAGGGGAGCATCACATATGGGGGATGCTGTGGGGCCCCGTTCCTGATCAGAGTTCCCAGCCCCAGGCTGGAGTTCATCAGGAGCATCAGAAGGAGCTGGGTGTGCCTGGGGCATTCACAGGTATGTGCATGTATGTCTCTCCCGTACATTTATGAATGCATGCGCCCTTGTACCAGCTCCAGGACCAGCTTGTGGGGGAGCTTTGTTTTAGGAGATGCAGATGGTCCTGGGGGGCAGGCTGCAGGCTGGTCCCCGCCTGCTCCACTGTACTGGGAACTGCGTGTTCACTGAATTCTCTGCCAGGCTGGGCTGAGCCCAGGAGCAGAAAAATGTCCCAAATCCCAAAATGTTCCTGGGACAGGAAAAGCCTTTCCCACCCTGCTGTAATCACAGGGTGGCCCAGCTCTCTGCTGGCAGGTCCCACCCCTGTCCCCAGATCCAGCACTGTGCCCATCCCTGTCCTGTAACCATGTGCCAAGGACAGTGGGATGCAGCACCCCCTCCCATCAACTTCCATGCCTCCACCCATCTCCAAGCTGTAAAGAAACCCACCAGCACTACAGCTATAGCACTGGTAGGTTTCTTTACAGCTGGGAGATTATTTTTAGGAATGTCTCTGGCACGTGGCTTCGGAGAGAGAAGTGTGGGGATGGGGATGGGGATGGAGAGGGGGGCGCCCCTTCTCTCCCTCCTCGGAATGCAGTTCTGCCAGCTGGCACAGTGTCAGGGCTGCTGGCTGCTAACAGAGCCCTCGCTGTTTTGGCCCCTGCCGATGCCTCCAGTTACAGCCGGGAGCCAGAGACTTCTTCCCGCAGGATGGAGCAGAGGAGAGCGGAAATCAGGGCGTTGGGGTGGGAGTTTCCCGGCTGGGGTAAGAGCAGAGCCTGACCTCCATGGTGCTGCTGGCATGCTGAGGTGTGTAGGGGGGCCCCCCCAGCCCCAGCACCAGGAACTGCTGGCAGCTGCTGACTCCACAGAGGAGAGAGGTGACCCTCAGGTTATGGAGAGTGTTGGGCTTGGCTTTGGACACCAGTGGGGCTGTGGTCAGCAGGGTATCACCAATGGATGTTGGAAGGGGTTGGTGTAGTTTGGACAGAGATGTGCATTGTATCTGGCTGTGGAAGTAGCTGGTTCCCTGGACGACGCTGGGGTTATCCCTGTGTTTGGGCTGAGCTGGGGTTAGCCCCACTCCCGGGCTGCATTTGGTTTATCCCCACACTTAAACTGTGTAACCCCATGACAGGGCTGTGCTGAGGTTAACCCTCTGTTTGAATTGAGCTGTGGGTTAACCCCACTTCTCAGCTGTGCTGAGTTTAAGCCCACATTAGGATAGTATAACCACGTGTTTGACCTGTGCTAGGTCCACATTTTAGCTGAGCCAGGTTTATCCCCACTTCTGGGCTGGGCTGAGCTTAACTACACATTTAGACTGCACTGGATTTAATTCTCCTCCTGGGCTGAGTGGGATTTAATTCTCCTGGGCTGTGTGGGGTGTAATCCCATATTTGGGTTGCCCCCAGTTAAGCCCCGCATCGGGACTATACTGGGTTTAGTCCTATGTTCAGAGTGTGCACCAGGCTTGTTGGACTGCACTGGCCTCACAGGGAAAGACTCCAGCTGGTTTTACTGGTTTAACTGGGGTAATTCCAGTGTGCTGGGGTTGTATGGGCTGCAGGTATGCATGTGTGTGTTCTGGCACAGCCCGGCATGGCATGGTGCCTCCCCCACAGCAGGCGTGGGGGCCCATGCACCCCACTGAAGTGATGCAGAGGAAAACAGCCCTTTTTGAGGTCCCCAAGGCACTGAGGGAGAGTGCGCAGAACATCACCCCCACGGTGCCCAAGGTGGGCAAGGTATTGCCTTCGGTGCTGCTGGTAGTCTTGGAGATTGTGCGTGGCCCTGGTGGCCCTGGAGGTGGTGGGGGACATGCTTCCCTGCAGCACCCACGGCTGGGCTTCCTCTGGGCACCCAGGGAGGGTGCTGGCAGCATTCAGGAGACAGGGGTGGCTGTTCCAGGGAGCCATCCAGCAGTGGAGTTGATGCTCGCCCACCTCACAGGCGCATGTTCGTGCAGTGCTGCAGGGATGGGGCAATTCCAGGTCCTTGGGCAGGTCAGTGGCCACAGGGATGTACTCAGACCATGCCATGGCTCCTCAGAGGAGGGCATGGTGGTTCTGCAGGCCTGCCAGCAGCAGAGGGATTAGAAAGGCACTGCTCCCAACCCCACAGGGAAATAAGGAGAGGAGAATTCATGCTGCTTTGAAATGCAACATTTCAACCAACATAGGACACATTTCCTACAGCAGTCCCTGGCAGAGAGGAGGATTCATAAGACAGGGCCAGGGATGGTCCCCCAGCTCAGGAGGAGTACAGAGTGATGCCATCTCTGGGGCATTAGAGCCAGCTTTGGGCCTTTGCCCACTGCTTTTTGCAGGTGCATGACTCCATCAGGGCCTGGCACAGGGCAGGCAGAGCTGCCAAGTGCTCCTGGGTTATTTGCCGTATCTCTGTTGCAGCAAAGCTGCCCCTGACCACCGTGGGAAGAGGTTAGGATGCACCCCAGATTTCTGTGCTTGGTGGGGAGCATCCCACATCTCCACACTGCCATCTGCAGCCCTGAGGCACAGTGTCATCTGCTTCTGTCCTTGTCCCCACCATCCCAGCTCTGTGTGCGGCCCATTTGCTTTGAAGAGAGACTTCAAATGAAGCAAAACAAAAAAAAAAACGTGAAGAAAACAAAACCCAGTGTCTTTCAAAGCACCGAGCACAATGGAAAGTTGGCTTCCCCCAGGAATCCGTGCTGAGCTTTGCCAGGCCACGGCAGGGCATGGCACAGAGCAGCTGTGCTGAGGGGACTGTCACACCCGACGTGGACATTGGTGCCAGTGCACATGGCCATGATTTTGAGGGAAGTTTTGGCTTACAGCACTTCAGTTTGCATGCGGAAGGGGCTTATGTCAGGATTCCTCCCCACCACTGTCCAAAACCTTTTGCATGAGCTCAAGTAGTGCCCAGCAGAACAGCAGGATCAGGGAGGGATGGAGAGTGACACCTTGCATTTCTGGCTCACATGCACGGGTGCCATAGGCTGCCATGCCAGTGACAAGAGCATCCCGTGCTGAGGGAGCAGAGTCTGGCACTGCCAGGACCAAACCAGGCCCCCAGGCTGAGCTGGGTTCCTCTACCCTGGCCATGGCATCAGGATGTCACCCAGCCCCGGGCTGGCGGCAGGCGTCTCTCTGGCCAGGATTAGCATGAAGGGAAGAAGAAAAGCTCTGATTGTTCCCTCTGTCCCGGCTTGGCTCCAGGACCACTGTGCCGGGACTCTGTGTCCCCAGAATGTGTCACTGCTGGTGCAAGCATCAAGGGATGTTTTCTCTGCCTCCGTGCCCATCTGTGGGGGCGTGGAGCCACCAAGGAAGGTGGGCCTGGCCACTCACACACTTGTGTTCATTTGCACGCCTGTTTTTCCCTCGGCCAGGGAGTTTGGTGGCAGAAAATAAGGGGATCCTTTCTGGGCAGGCTGTCTTGCAGCATCTGGCCCCCTGCCCTGCTTCTGCACCTGAGGCCGACAAGGGCTCTGGGTCTTCTCCAGCTCTGTGGCTCTTTCCCCTGTTGTTTGTGGCCTTTGGGCAGGCAAGGAAGGGCTTATCCTGCTGCTTCTCTCTGCAGCCATGCTCTGTCAGGGATAGGTTTTGGCAGTGCTCATGTGGGTCAGTGTGTGTGTCTGGAGGGGCTCAGTGCTGCCTTCCCACCTTTTGCTGGCAATGAGGGGAGCTCATGGAGTGCTGGGGTGAGGTTGGGGAGCTCTGGGAGGACCCTGGGACAAAGGGTGATGAAGGGTGGAGGATGTGGACTGCCTGTCAGGATGAGCAGTGTTAGGGTTAGGTTTAGGGTTAGAGTTAGACACCACAAGGGTTAGGGCCTAGGTTAGTGGTCCCTAACTAGACTTAAGCACTAGGGTCATTACGGAGATGTGTTGGATACCCTCTGCAGTGTTTGAATGAAAAACCAGGGTGGTCAGGAGAAGAAATTATTTTATTTTAAAGCTATTTTTCTCTCTGTATATTAACACGCTCTCCCTTCTTCCTGACACACACACATACACCCACTCCCCTTACCCTCCCCCCTGCTCCGAACTATTCCTTCCCTCTGGCCCACGTGGTTTTTGGAGTTATTTTTGGTTGCCGCTTTTAAGACAAAATAGATTCATTTTTGTCTTCTTCTTTTTTTTTTCCATCACCAAAATATTTTACTTTCAGGCCAAATGTTCCCAGTTACTTACCAGCATAGTTTTGGCAGAGACCTTTTAACTGATATTTCTTGGGAACATTTCTAGGGTGGTTTGGTAGGAAAAGCTTATGACAGTCTCATGAAATTATTTACGTTTGGGGCTTGTGTTTGAGGCTGCCTGGCATGTTCAGAGCGGGGTTGATGTGGGGTGCCGCACGCCTTCCCCCCTGCAGCAGAATGCCTTGTAGCTCTTGTTTCCTTCACCAGGCGGTTTGGTCTGTGGCCATGGGCAGTCGACCACAGGAGGGGAACTGGCTTCTGCTCTGGGGTGCCTTTGCTGGGCTGGAGCATCCCTCCCTCCAGTCTCTCAGCTGTTGAACCCAGGGGGACACAGATTTATGCCCTACAGATTTATGCCTGCACTTCGGTCTGGCAGGGAGCTCACTGCCTAATGTGCCCTCAGCCCCTGCCTGCAGCTGGGGGCAGAGCCCAATAGTGGGGGTGTAAATAAACAGGCCTGTCCACTCGTGAGGGGTGGGCAGGGGGTTCTTCTAGGGAGAGATGATTCATTTCTGACTGACAGACACAGTGTGGCACTGCTGGTAGGGATAGCATGATCCTGGCTGGGATGGATGCCCTGGGGTGATGTTGGATGGCACACTCAGGGTGATGTGGCTGGGATGGACAGGGTGACACTGGCTGATGTGTGCACAGTGGTGTCAGTTGGGATGGAAAGGGTGATGCTGGCAGGGAGACTCCAGTCTGTGGCAGGGTTTGACCCATGAAGAGCTGAGTGCACATCCCTGACTCTGCATCCCCTGCCCCTCTCACCCCAGACCTACTGGTGATCTCTGAGTTGGAGGAGGGGATTTTGGGGCCAGTTTCCCACAAATGGAGACCTCCATGGACCAGCCTTACCGTGGATGCAGGCCTGGGCAGTGATTTGAGACTTGGCACAACCTGAGCTAACACAGCCCTGCTCTCCCTGGCTATGTGAGCCTGTTGAGATCTGATTGCTGTCCCCTGCCATGGAAATACAGGCCAGAATTTCTCCTTGGTCTCTTCCCACCCCAGCTGCTCATGCACAGGTCTCTGGACTACCCTGGGGCTGGGAGCCAGCCAAGGTTTCCAGCAGAGGGTTGCAATGGCAAAGAACCCTTGATCCCACCAACCCACACAGCCCCAAGCTCCTGGTCAGTGTTTGCCCTCTGCGTCCCCTCTCCAGGCATGGGGACTGCTCAGCAGCCAGGAACCAGCTGTGACTGTGGCACAGACACTGCCAGATATCCCAGCTGGGGTCTTGGGATTTAGTCCCTGTTCTGTCCCCAGCAGGATGGGATGAGATGAGAGGGAGATGCAGGATCCATGGCCCTGAAGAAATGCTGCGGGCTGTGGATCGTGCCAGCTCAGGGAAAAACACCTTCTCCTCCCCTTCTCTGCCTCCTCCAGATGCACAGTTCCATCCCAGGCCTGGGCAGGGTGATGGTGTTCCTCACAGCAGCCCTGGCATCAGCCTCCTTTGCCATCCCTGAAGACTGGGGAGAAGAAGGTGAGACCCCCACCAAGCCCCCCATACAGCACCCCCCCGCCATGTCCCAGGCATGAAGACCCTACGGGCACCCTATTCTCCCCAGGCAGGAACAGATATGCCAGGGCTATATGAAACACAGCCCTACACACTACAGTGATGGCCAATCTGTGGCCAGTGCTCCCCTGCTCATTGCCCAGCCCCAACTGGGACCAGTCCTTACTCCATGATGGTATCTGTATGAAGCAGGACCCCATAGCCAGGTCCCACTGTGGGGTACAGCCCCAGAGGCTGCCCACCTGCGCCCCCAACCCTGGTGTGGGGTGGCACAGAGTGCTAACACCCATCTGGGGATGTGTGTCCCTCCAGGCGTGCAGTATGGACAGCTGGGGACAGACGTGACCCTGTCATGCCCTGGTGTTCATGCCAGGTAAGTCTCTAACATGCACACCGAAGGATTTATCCATTGGGATGGTTTACAGGGTGGGCCTGGGGTGACCTGCCATCCCTGTCCCCTAACACAGCCTGCCTGGTCTCTCCTTCTCAGCTCGCCAGTGCAATGGAGACGAGCAGGTGCCACGGTGCTGCCAGAGGGCTCAGCCATCCAGCAGGGATCCCTGGTGCTGCCGAGTGCCAGCTTGGCCTCCATGGGAACATACAGCTGCCATGGCGAGGACGGCAGCCTCCTGCACACTGTGTCCCTGCGTCTGGGGCGTGAGTAGCATGGGCTGTTCTAGGGAGAGGGTGGTGCGTGCACCCCTGCCAGGGGCTTGCCAAAAGGGGGCTTTGTGTTGACACAGGCATCCCTGTGTGCTGGATGGGCTGCAGGATGGGGTACTCCTCACTGACTGCTGCTTCCCCCGACCCCAGACTTGCCTGGAGTCCCCTTTGTGTCCTGCAGAGCGTCTGACTATGAGAATTTCTCTTGTTCCTGGACCTCCAGTGTGGAGACATTCCTCCCCACCAAATACATCACCACATACAGGTGAAGTTTCTCCACAGGGCATGGATTGGGGGTGTTATGGTGTGAGCTCTGGGTCACAGCCAAGGATAACCACCAAATCCATCTGGCCATCCCACACATGCCCTGGATTCACCTCCTGCCCCAAGGACCGTGCTGCACCCCAGAGCAGGTCCTGTTTCGGGGTAAGCAGAGCACCAAGCATTTGCTTGCTCTCAGTGGGGGTCTCAGCAGTATTGGGGGGCTGGCACAGGCAGGCTCCCTCCCTGCTGACAGCTCTGCCAGCACCAGAGGGGCAATAAAAGAGAAGCAGGTCATCTGCAAGCCTCCGCGCTCCGGCATGCCTTGGGATGAAAGGAGCCCTGACAGCATCACTGCTTCTAATTATCCCTGCAAGCCAAATTAGCGGGCGGCTTTGAAGTCCAACGGAGCTCATAAAGCACAGACCTGCTGAAAGCTGCAGGAGCTGAGGGCTTGGTTTGGAGGGGACTGAGTGGAGCATCAGGGGCTCCACAGGGACAGGGAGTGGAAGTGAGGGATTTGGGGGGCTGAAGGGGGAGGGTGAAGCCTGGCACAGGGGAGCTGCTTTTATCAGTGTCTCCATATCCTTGCTGCTGAATGATGAAACCCCAGGCAGGGGGTCCCATTTCTTTTCCCTGTCAGGCTGTTCACTAGAAGAGCTGGGCATGGTTTTAGCTCTGTCCCCCATGCTGTCACATGTGTATGTCACCATGGGAGTCGGGTCTGCTTTGCCATGTGGACCCCTGACCCTCTTCTGGGTCATGGTGGGGTTCACTTTGTGCTGCCCCCTCATCCTAATCATCTGCTTTTCCATATGTCTCCGTGGCAGGAAGAAATCGCTGACAGGCGAAGAAAAGCGGAGGTAGGAATGATTCCCACCCTGCTCCCACTCCCCAGGGTCTGGTCCCCATCCCAGAGGCTCTGCTGCTGTCTCCAGCAGGGACCCCAAAGCAAGAGCTCAGGGTCCCCATCAGGAAGCCAGCCACCTGAGCCTGGGAGTCTGAGAGAAGGGTTTTCCTCAGGGAGGGACCCTCCCAGGGGATGGGATGGGATGGGATGGGGGTCCCTTCTGTCATGCTCAGCAGGACATGCCTGACTCTGGAAGGGTGAGTGCAGCTGAGCCAGAGGGGCTGCCTCCCTCACCAGGGTCTTGGCATGGGGGTCTCCCATGGCTCCTTCTTGGCAGTGTTTGTGCATGGTGGGTGGGTAGGACGTGTCACCACCCTGCCTCCCTGTCTGCAGGAACAAGAACGGGCACGTGGGGCTGTGCCTGCAGGATCTGTCCCGCCCCGGGACCTGCACTGTCCACAGGTCAGAGTTCTGGAGCTCCTACCGCCTGAACATCACCGAGGCGAACCCCCTGGGCTTCAGCTACCGCCTCCTTGACGTCACCATGCAGGCCATCAGTGAGTCCCCATCCATCCATCCATCTGTCTGTCCCACTGTTTGTCCATTGCTGGGCAATTACCTGTCCCCTGCTGGGCAGCGGGGATCCCTACACCCCTGTGTGTGGCAGTGTGGGGTGACAAGGCCTTCCTGTCCTCTCCCACACAGTTAAGCCAGACCCTCCAGAGGGCTTGGTGGTGGAGCCCATCCCCCTGGCCCCACGGCGGCTCCACGTGAGCTGGAAGTACCCTTCCTCCTGGCCCAAGGAACCCCACTTCCAGCTAAGGTTTCGGCTCCAGTACCGACCTGTCATCCATCGTTCCTGGTCCGTGGTAAGTGTGCAAGGAAAGGCAGGGCCAGCACAGGAGTGGGGTGTGCATGGGGCCAGGGAGGGTGGTGAGGGATGCCCCCACCTGCCCCACAGCTCCCCTCTGCCTGGCACAGATAGAGACGGTGAATCTGTCCGAGGTTATCACGGATGCCTTCGCTGGGCTGGAGCACGTGGTCCAAGTCAGTGCCAAGGATTTCCTGGATGCTGGGAACTGGAGTGAGTGGAGTGCCGAGGCCCGGGCAACACCAGTCAGAGGTGAGAGAGAGATAGGCTGCAGTCCCCAGCAGCCTACCACGTTGTGCCATCCCTCCCCAAAGTCCCTCCAGCACCCTGAACTGCCCCTCCTTACTCCCTTTTCCATGGCACTCATTCCCCCAAATATCAACCAGAGTGAATCTCAGCTCCTGGGCCACTTAAGGCTGAGAGGCAGAGCTGCAGGAGGATAAAACAGCTCCCAGCCCATGTCAGTCTACAGCTGTACTGATGCCATTTGAGGATTGTCCCCCACAGGCTTGGGACAGAGTGAGGCTTCCAGAGCACCATTAGCACCTTGGTGACACCCTTGGGCTTGTGGGATCTCTGGGGCACCAGGACACCCTTCCTTGCTCCTCTCTGTGGATCCCTGGGCTGCTGCCTATCCTTTTGGTGAGTGTTTCCATTCCTTATGTCCTTCCAGACCTGGCCTCCACAGCAAGTGAAGAAACCACTACAGATGCCAGACTAGAGAGCCTGGCTGAGGAGCCCTCCCAGGCTCCCAACCCTGAGCCCATCAGTGAGTAGAGCTGGGGGTGGTGGGCAGGAGTGCCATGGGTGTGGCTGAAAGCAATGGGAAGGGTCTCTTGCCCCATGCCCATGTGTGGCTGAGCTGCTGGAGTGTCCAGGAGCTTGCCATAGGATCCCTCGGGTGCTGGGGACTGTGGCATCCCTCAGCTGTGACAGTCTCTCTGTCCCAGATCACAGTGACCCCTTGGAGAAGATGGCTGTCCTGGTGTCCCTTGGCATCTTTGCCTTCTTCGTCCTGGCTGCTGTTCTTGTCATCACCATCCTCATCTGGTAGGTTGGGTTTTGAGAAGCAGGGGCTGTATGATTCCTGTCCCCATCCCATCCTGAACCCTCAGCATGGAGTGCCCTGTGATCTCCCAGCCCTGCTCTGGGGTCCCTGCCAAAACACACTTGATGCCCTATAGGGTGATTTATGCCCCTGTGCCACACCAGTGCCTCTTCCCAGCACACCCATTCCTTTTCCAATGAGCCCAGACCCAAGTGACCTTTCTCCGAATCCCCTCAAGATGCTGCTGCTTTTAATACCTGCCCAAAGGCTCCTGCTGGGGATTCTCATGCTCCAGAGTCAGCACAGACACTCCTCCAGGTGCCTCTGCTCCTTGGGAATCTTGTCACCCAGGTCCTCTCTCATCCTGCCGTGGGATCTCCATGCCATGCTCCTCCTGCTGTGCTGTCAGTCCCTGTTCCCATCCCAATCCTATTCTATCTCATGACCAGTTCCTGCTGTAGCCCTGGAGCTGACACACTGGAGAGGTTAAACTGAGCTGGGCACAGCTGGATGGAAAGACAGAGCAGGATCACGGGGAATGTGGGCAATCCCGATGCTCAGGGTCTTCAGCCACCATTGCTCTTATCCTCAGGCTCCGGGTGAGGAAACAAGGCAAGGACAAGAACAAACCCAACTTTCTGGTTGCTGCCACCCACTTGAAGGCACTACCAAGTGAGTCAGGATGCAGGGTGGGGAATGGGGGGAATATGGGGCAGGGAGTGCAGAGTGTGGGGCAGGTCAGCATCCCCAGTGTCCCCCTTAACTCCCTGTCCTCTCTCTTGGCAGAAGCTCAGATCCTGTAGTGAGCCCTGGCCGATCCCTGCTCCCTGCACCCGCTTGCCCACGCGTGGGACTTGATGCCACTGCTGGCCCCCAAGGACCCCATGCCTCCTGGGTCACCCCACTGCTGTGGACATTGCCGGAGCCCCCAACACCCTGAGGTTGCAGGATGGATCCTAAGGAGAGAGGCTCTGCTCCCAGGAGCGTTGGACTGCTTGAGCCCACCAGGAGCCAGCTGGAGTCACTTCAGGCTCAGGGTGACAGGCCAGCTCCACCTCCGAGCGCTGCTAAACAAATGGGGATAAGACACTGAGCCAGCCCCACTTCACTGCCTAGTGTTGAGGGGGACCATGGGTGTAGGCTCCTGGGGGTGCCAGGCATCAGTGCCAGCCCAAGGGGTGCTGGTCCCTGCCTGTCACCCCCCACCAGCCGCCAGCAGGCAGAAGAGAACACCCCCTGCCCCTTCCCTTGCCCCAATGCCCCTGCTGTGGCTGGACGGAGCAGCGATGCCAATAAAGGGGATATGCCAATGCTCTCATTGGCACTGTCCAGGGAAAACCCTTTTGCAGATGATGCTGGGGCAAGGGAGGGGTGTGTGCCAGTGCAAGGGAATGGTCCTTGCACGAGGTACTCAGGCACTTCCCAAACTGTTCAGCCCTCTCCTCAGGTGCCTGGAGGGGCTGAGAGAGACCCATGCCAAGGCTAAGTGCCAGAAAAAGATGCAGCTTTGTGGGACATCTCCCCTGCCCTCACCAGTGTGACAGTCAAGACAGGACCCTCTGCACAGCCCCCCTCACTCTGCATGTGGCCCCCTTGCAGCACCTCAACCCGGCCCCTCTAATGGCTTCCATGTGTTGGCACCTCCAACCCAGGTGCTCAGTGCCAGCAGCCCAACGAGATCCAGATGGAGCTGGATGGAAATTCAGACAGCAGCAACGCATGGAGCACAGGGAGCAGAGCCAGTGCAGGGTGGGGACCCATGCGGGTCCTGGGGCTGCCTGTGAAACCCTGATGCAGAGGGAGCCTGGACTGGGGCACCTGCAAAGGGTCCTTCTGTGGACTGGGTTGGAGACATCTGGGGTAGGTTGTGCCTTTTGCAATGTGTTGTGTGCCCACAGGCTCCTTGCTGCCCTCTCTGGGTGCCCCTGGATGTGGGGTCATGAGGGTTCTACATGCTTGGCTTTGTGGGGTTCCAGCCCCTCACTGTCCCCCATGAGGACAGACACTCTGAATGAGAGATGGGGGTCAGCCCTCTACAGTGTGCTACTGTCAGGGCACTGTCCTTGGACCAGAGCAGGGCTCTCCACAGGGCGGGCAGGGCAGGTCATCAAGATGGGGAGGTGTAAGGAGCCAGATCCTGCCTCAGGCTCAGCACTGGGACACTCACCACATTCCAGGCTCAGCAGCTACATCCCCTCTCCCAGGGGTATCGCACAGCTTGACAGCTCCAGGTATATCACACTGCCATCCCCTGCTGGGCCCTGGTCCCCAGCATCCTACCTGCATTCTGATGTGTCACACAGTCACCCTTGTCTTGTCATGGTCTCCCTTGTCTCTTCTCAGTCCCCAGCATGGCATTGGCAGCCTTTACCACTTGGAACCCTCCTCTTATCGCCACCAGATCCCACTCCTCTGCTACTCTGGAGGGGATCGAGGCAGTAGTTGCCTAGAGATGCTGTGGAACACAGGTGATGTACCTCCCATAGCTGTGGCTCCAGTATTTGCAAACAACTCAGTAATTCCCTGGCATCTGGTGCTGGTTTAGAGGCTGACGCCTACTCGAGATATAGCAGCACAGCAGCCAGAAAATGGGAGAGTGTGTGAGAGAGCAGCTCTGGCCCCTGTATTCTGCCTGCTTATAAACTCCAGAAAGCCCAGGCATGCTCCAAATAGAAGTGTATTGTTGCTGGCTTGGGAACCCATAGATCTGTTGTCCCCACATGCCAAGCCCTGTGTCCCCTTTCTTAGTTGGGGCTTGCCTGGCCAGGTAGTGGGAACACCCAGTTCTGGTGACCAGGTCAGCTTGAGGGCAGGAGAGGCACATTTGGTTCTCATCACTGCATCCTGCTGCCCACAGCCCTGAGGGGTGACCCCTTTCTTCTCTGATATAAGGAGTCATGACCTGCCACCCATTTGGCAGCTGGAGATACCAAGAGCAGGCAAGGGGGCCACATGCCACCACCAAGTCCTGCACTGCAGCTGCCTGCTGGGATGCCCCATGGTCCCATCCCTGTCCCAGCAGCCAGTAAAAGCAACATACAGGCCTTGGGGACCCAAAGGAAGCCACAAATCCTGTGCTTTGGGGAATAAATATGCCTTTAGGGCACCTTTAATGAGGTGCTTGGTGCTGCAAGGGGAGGATGCACTGGTGCTGGACGTGGGCAAACAGGGCTTTCCAGCGGACCAGAGAAGATGCAAGGGGAGGGCTGGGGTGAGCAGCAATCTGGAATAAAGGAGAGGGATACAGATGCCAAAATCAACTTTGTCTTCAAGCTGTGGAGAAGAAAAACAGGAAGGGACCATGAGACCAGTCCCAGTGCCGGCACCTCCCTGTCCCACTGTGGGGCCAGGGCACTTCCTCCAAGGCTTGGGCTCTCTGGTGGCTTGCACAGCCGCTGAGTGAGCAGAGACTTCCTGCTGCAGGCTGGAGCCCTGCCTGGACGCACCCTGCCCCAAGTAGGCAGAGGCACATCCAAACTTGCCTTTGCTGCTGCATCCCACCCTCCCCAATGTGGATGCTGTGCCAAGATCGCCAGGGGAGCTGGTACAAGCCAGGCCTGGAGAAGCTGAGAATGTGCCAGGTCAAAGCAGCCCATGGACTGCATCCACATGAAGCAGGGATGGGTCCAGCTTCCTGGCATGGAACAGGGACCAGCCAAAGCCCAGCAGGAAAAAAGTGCAGGAGAATATGGCCTGGGATATACTTGGTTTAAAAACTTTCCATCAGGCAATGCTACACACTGGGGAAGGTCCCCAGCACGGAGACGCAGAGAGGTCCATGTCCATTGTCTCCATCCAGTGCAGGGTGGCCAGATCACGTCTCAGGCAGGGGCTTGTTTGGGAAATCTATAGCTTTGGCAAAAGCCTTTGCAGCAGGGCACTGGTTGTGGGCGGTTGTGCAGCTCTGCCTGGACTGTTTGACTGCCACCAAGCCTGCCAAATTTCTGAGCTAGCCCTCAGGACTAGCCTCCTCCTCTCCCTGCCTCGCTGCCAGGATCAGCCCGCATTTTGCAGGGGAGGAGGCGAGTTGCACAGGACTGTGAAGCAAAACAGTCTCAACTTACCTCTCATGGCCGCTTCTGCTTCCTTCTCTGCCAAATCCTGAGCCAAGGAAAGAAGTAAAAGCAGCTTCAGCAGAATATGGGAGACATAGGCCATGAAACATATATCTCTATGTGTCATGAGGTGATGTAGAGAGCAAAGGGTACATATACAGTCAGGGGTTCAGCAGGGAGGGAAGGATGTATGGATTGAGGGAAGGAGATGTGCAGATGTATAGGTGGATGCATGGATTGGTTGTCAGAGGGAGAAAGGGACAGATGGATTTATAGAGGAATGTATGGATAGGTACTTTGGACACTCAGTTACCATCCTAAGCATCAAGGATGCTCACTGTGCAGGGGCTGACTCTTGCAGAAGGGTGAGAGGCCCATGGGCAGAGAGCAAGGACTGTGTTTGGGAACCCAGTCTTGGGTGTGACCCATGCACCCAGTCCTCATGTAAGTGACATCACAGCTGACATGGGGAGACAGACCCTGAATTGTCACCAGTGCAGGTCCTGAGAATACTGAGGAGGATGTGGGGCATCTCCAGAGGGATTGCATCCCCCTTAAGAGCTGCTTCCATCTCACACTGCCCAGATACTGAGAGTAGGAATAGCAGGGACCATGCCCACAGATGCAGTGAATCCAAACACAAATACTTTAAAAATGCAGTGCTGAGCATTCACCCTGACCATGGTTTTCATCTCACCTGCATGTGGATACCTCTGCCTGGGAACTTGCTAGAGATCCAAGCACTCAACCCATTAGAGACCCCTGTGAGCCCCCACACTCCCTCTTCTTCATCTGCCTCCCTCTCTAGCTGTCATAGGCCTGAAAATACCTTGCCCATCTTTCCTGAAACAGAGGAGACATCACCTGCCAGGCCGGCTGTGCTAACACCCAAAGAGATGTGGAGAAGGGAGAGATCTGAGACATCCCTTGCTGCTGCACTGTCAGCTTCTCCCTCCAGAAATGGGTTGTTTCTTTCTTTGCTTGCCGGGGCTGACCCCTTCCCTGCCTCTAGGATGCCTTTGGTCTTTCACAGAAATGGGAAATGCCAAGCACATGGCCACAGAGATGCTAGGAGGCAACAGCCAGCAGCACAGCTCTGCCCAAGCACTGCTGCTTGTGATGCTCTTGGGAAATGGCTGCTCCCTGCTCCAAGCAGTAGCAGCAGCCCACGAGTTTCCAGCTAGCTTTTTGCTTTTTTTTTTTTTATTATTTTCAGCACTGGAAACAGTCCTGGTGGCACTAGGGGACACATGATGTGTGCTCCCCATACACACATTTTGGCTGTGCAACATGAGGACTACACCTCCTCAGTACTGCCATGTCACTTGCTCAGAGGAGATGATCTCCTTCCTTCCCTGTGGCAGAATCTCCATCTTCTCCTCCAGCTGCAGGCACTAAAACAGAGCAGGACACACTTTGGGAGCTTCCCTGGGCATCTTCTCTACTTGCTTTCCTCCCACCAGCTGCACCTTGCAGTCCCCTTCATCCACTGCAACATCAGCTGCATAGTCTGCATGGGAGAATAAGCAAATAGAGGTTATGGACACCATGGCCCAGCCCTGTGTAGGAACTTCTGAACCATCTGGGGCGCTCCAGTGATCCCCTTGCTTCTGGGATTGCATGGAGCAGGCACTGGGCACAGAGGTCTGTAGAGATGGGCTTTTCTCTGCATCCTGAATATGATGGACCAGAGTTAAATGTGCCTCTAGGAGTCTCATGTGGCTTTGCAGGGTCACAACACATTCAAGCAACTCCCAGCCTTTGTTCTGCACTGGAAGATCCACCAGATGTGGGAGCAGCTGAGCTCCACATGAATTCTGGGCACTGGCACCAGCACAGTCACCTCTGTGCTCATGGATCAGGAGGTGGTAAGGTGCCAAAAGTGTCTGATCTGCCCGGGACCCCTTCCTGGGGTGATGACTGCTCCCCAGGATGATGTGCAGCTCTTAAAGGCACTGATTCCCAGGGAAAAGGTAAGATGAAAAGTACTGATCACCAGAAATATGCTAACTTGGAAGGTGCTGATTGCCAGCGGAGTGCTGGAGGTGCCAGCCTGGAGGGCACTGATCCACGGGAAGATGCAAACCTGGAAGAGGGAGGCCTGGGACGATGCCAATTTGGAAGGCACCAATCCCCACGGGATTTGCTGACCTGAAAGGCAACATTTATCCACAACATGGTGCTTTCCCCCCTACTACAGAGCACTTCTTTCAGCTCCCCACTTACACTGGGCAGCAGCTCAGCCAGGGACCTCTCCAAGGGCTTGGGCTAGGGATCCACACTCCGGCAGGCATCTATGGTTGGCGAGCTGCCGGCAGGAATCCGAACGAGCACCACCTCTTGCACTTTCCCTCCTCCCCCATAACTCTCAGCTGGGAGCTGCTGCCCAACAGTGGGCAAGGGGTCGTGTGGCCCCTAAGTACTGCCAAAACAACCACAAGCCCCATCCTTCTGTAGGGAAGTGAGATACACAGACTCTGTTTTCCCACTAGGTGGCAAACATTGCCTTCAAAAACAGCCTTAGGAGACATTGTGTCCGTTCCTGTCAGAGGAGGCTGAGAAAACCCTCAGGAAAAAGCCCTGGGGGTGACTGGCCTGAGGCTGCTTCAGCGTGGGGTTGGGGGTACCAGGGACCCCGGCATGCTCCTCATCTTGCTTTTTCTGTCATTTCTGAAATAATTTTCCTTTCCCACCTGCCTGGTTCCTCCCTGGTCCTGGAAGACCGATTCCTTGTCCTATGCTGGTGGGACTGAGCACCCTGGGTGTGGAGGAGAGGCATCTGGTTAACCCTGAGTAGCACCTTGAACTCCCACAGGCATAGAGTGAAGCCCAGAAGCTTTGCCGGGAATTAATTACGCTGTGGTTTGCCAACCTAATGCGTGTTAATTCCTCTTTGCAAGTGCTCAGGTCCACAGGCAAGCCATTATGCTGTGTGTAAATAAAGGAGGCAGGGACGAAGGCTGTGCATGGGGATGTGCACACTTGTCTAAGGTCTTCTACCAGCTCAGAAGTATTCCCAGGCTTGTTCAAGTTTGAATTCAGACCCAGATTTTTTTCATGGTCTCTGTATTATCCTTGTGCAGAAGCTTCCTGAGTGTTTGCTGCTGGCCGTGGCATTGCTGCAATATTGCTGTGTGGTTAAACATTATGTGTCATAGCTAATGAGGGAGCTAACTGTGGATGGTAAATGTTTAATATGGACAAATCAAGCCAATTAGGCAATGTCAAGAGAAAAGTGTGTCATCTCAGCTGTGTCTGTCCTGGGTGGAGGAGAGGTTCTGTGGAAGGGTAAAACCCCTGCTGTTGCAGGATCAGCAGCTCCTAGCACTAGGCAACAGTAAAGATGCTGGATGCAGATCCTCCTGCAGACCTCCCAGTGGGTACTTTCACCTGGGGGACAAGGATGGCTTTTTAAAATACAGTTTTCTGGAATAAAGACCTCTGTCTGGCTGGAGAGGATGGTAACCATCTCCAGTGCCAAGCTGCCAAATGAGTAGTAAATACTGCCACATAAAGCACTCCTTGTAGACCCCCCCAGCAGGGCTCTTGGCCATTCACAGCATGCTTCCTGCTTTTGTGGCAATCCTCTGGCCCCAGAGCTCGGCAGTGGTCAGACAGGAGCACCATGGATCCCCAGCAGTGGGGTTCCCAGTGGCAGCCTCCCACCAAGCATTAATTAACTGATGGCAGCAGCTGTATTCCCTCCACAAAGGGCTCTGGAGCCCTGCTCCTCACAGCTTGCTCTGCCCTCTCTGCCTCATTTTCCTCCCAGGCACGTTGTTTGTTATCATTTACACCTGGGTGAGAAGGATCCTTTGGGTGTCCTGGCTACTTCCTTCAGGAAGAGATTATTGCCTCTTCTTCCACAAGGGCTGGCAAGTTCCTCACAAGGCTATTTATAGTCACAGAGAAAACTCTGGAAAAATGAAAGGAAGACTATGACTGGAGAATAGAAACTGAGGGAGTTGTTGGGAGCCAGTCTGCAGCCTGTGGCTCAGGGCAGCAGGCCAGTGACGGATCGTGACAGCCACTGGTTCAGGAGATGAGGAGGTAGAAAGCCCTTCTGGCTGTTTCCAGCTGGGCTCCCTGCCAACCCTTGTGCTGGTATGTGCTGATGCCTGGGGACAGGAGGGCAGAAGTGACAACATGGTTGGTGTGGGCTCTGGTGCACTCCTGTGGCTTGAGGCTTCCCCATCACTTGGTGAAACTCACAGCTTCTGCAGGCAGCAGAACAGAAGATAAGAGCAGATGTGGCTACTTCACTCCTGAAGCTGAGATTTACCAATCCAGGAGGATTTGACCCCTGCTCTTAACCCAAGGAATGAACAAGTCCCCATGTCTGAGGCTGTCAAAGCTTTGCTTTGATGGGTGTCTGATTCCAGCTTTCCAAACCAGGTCCTGGGAGTGTTTCTTGCCCTTCCCTGTAGGCTTAGGGTTCTGGGGGTGGTTTCCACCAAACAAATGCTTCCTGCCTCTGCATGGCATCTCTAAGTGTTGACAGGCTGCCATGGGCAGCAGCCACCCTCCCACCATCTGGTCTTACTTCAGGCCCTGTCTCAGATCCCTGGAGGCTGGGCCCTGTCAGGAGAGGTCACAAGATACCCAGCAAACCAGGGGCTGAAGCAAACTGGGAGCCATGTCCTCTCCCACCTGCAGCAGGGTGACACCATCCACGTCCCTCAGCTCATGCTGCTAGGTGAGAAAATCCTCCAAGCATAAAGGTGCCAATGCTTCAGAAATTTTGCACCAAGCTACTTTGGGTAAGGACCTGCACCTCTCTCCCAGTGGCCTTTCCCAGCATTTTGGCATGATGTGAAGCACTGGTGGCAGACTCAAAGAGGCTGCAAAGATTGTGGGGCTGGGCATCCTCTTTGTGCCTGTTCAGATGCCCCAGCAGGTGATGGATGAGAGGCATGAGCAGGCAAGGTAGCCGAAGGAGCGGGGGAAATGCTTTTGCTGTGTGCAGAGTTGAGGGATGAGCCTCTGCAGACCCATCTGGCCTTGCTCTTCAGCAGGGTAAAGGCAATAACCCACCATGGCACTCCAAGAGCCCCAGCAGAGGCATCGTGCAGAAACCGACACCTAGGCCTGCAAAGAGAGGAGCAAGGATGTTCCAGCTATGTTGGCACTAAGAAATCAGCTCTGCTAAGGACTGCTTTCTGGCTGGAAATGATGCCTGCCTTTGGAGTCAGGCTAGCTGACCTGGGCCAAAACCTGCTGGAAATGATGCTCAGAGTATTCCAGTACAATGGGACATTTTCTTCAGTTGCTGTCACCTCTGCAGCCCTGATACCCTGCAGTGGGCACTGCCCTGTCTTCAGGGGCACTGGGACAGTCGAGAAGGTCAGACTCCTGCCTGCAGCCTGGCCAAAGAGAACTGTTGGGTTCGAGGCCCCACTGGAAGGGGGAATAGAAGGAAGCACATGTGGTAGATTGAAAATTTGGTTGATGGATAAGTTGCTAACCCAATGAGAGGGCTGGTAATGCCTCTGGGATCTCATATTTAAAGGAAGGCAAGCGCTGCAAGTTTCTCTTTGTTCTGGTGCAAAAGGCCAAGGGGTGGCTGGAGGTGGAGGGCCCCAACCCAGGCCTTCCCTTGACCCCGCCGGCATGGCAGTGGTGCAGGGCCAGCCCTCCCACCAGGGGAGAGGTGTCCTGGCTCTGCAGGGAGTGTGTAACCGAGACCACGTGGCCAAGATGATCTGAAGTCGCCGAGACCTCACACAGAGCCGGCAGGGCCCTCTCCAGCTGAGACCACATGGCCAAGATTTCATCTGAAGCCACTGTGACCTCCCTGTGTGGGGCTGGTGGGGCATCCCTGCATCCAGCACAGCCTGGAACACCACATGCTGCAGCCAGCACCTTTTCTTTCAAGTCAGTGAGGAAGAAAGAGAAAGTAAAGTCACGTGGGACAAAGCTGAACATGGCGACTCCAAGGTCAGAAGCGTAGGGGAATGGCAAGGCTGCGTGAGATGGAAGCTAACTGATGGCAGGTAGAGAGAGCGGTCACACTTCTGGTGCAGAGCTTCTTCTTGCAAGCCTTGGAAAAGCCTTTAATCCATTTGGAAAAGAACTTGGGGGAATGGGAAATTTTTGTGCAGCCTGTGATTTTGAAGAGAGGCCCACGCCAGGCCATATAGAAGATGTGAGAAGCTGTCAGAGATTCAAAGAAGAGCACCTTTGTTTTCAGGCTGAAGATAACTCATTCTTAGAAGACTAAAACCCAACTAGGTTTTTTTTTTCTGTGGCCCATGACTTGGAAGTGTGGGAAAACAGCAAAGTTTCATGGGAGAGGTACCTTTTTCACTTCAACAGATTGTTTTTTCCAGGCAGACTGTTGGTTTGTGAAAATTCTATGGCACAGCAGAAGAACCTCTTTTCCTTAAGCATAAAAAGACTTCTAAAAAATGCAACTCTGACCAAAATCTCATGTTTTGTTTTTACTTGTGACATGTTTGTGGTAAAGAGGGAGGCACTGGAAAAGAAAGGTGTTTAAAAGTCTGCTTTGATTTCTTATCAGTTCTCACATTTCATTCTGCTAGTAATAAACTTTTCTTTATGTTGTAACTGTTTTAAGTGTAGACCTGTTTTGCCCCAAAGTTCCTTTCCATTATCCTCACTAAATCCATATTCCCTTAGGCATATAATTGGATTTTGTGTGCTTGGCGTTTAAACCAGCATCAAACCACGACAGCACAGTACAATTTGTGTGCCACCACTGCTGAGAAGGCAGCCTGCTGCTGCCCAGCAGGAGGGGAACCCAGCAAAAACCGAAGCCTCAGATGGAGGAAAGAGGAAGAAGTCGGCGCTGTTGATGGCTCAGATCCTGCAGTGGGTTAAGTGGCCTCCCCTTCCTGCGGGATTTTTGCTGTTTGGGTATTCTTATTACATAAGCATAGGAGCTTGGCTCTGCTCCAGGGCCCAGTTCTGCAGAAAATAACCTCTCTCTCTTCCTTTTTGCATCACAATCCTTTAAAAGCAACAGTTCCTAAGCTGTGACCTGAGGATCCCCGGTGAAGATCTGACAGATGATCTACAGACCTGCTGCACCTCTACAGTGCTCCTTGCTCTGCAGGGCTGGAAACCTGTAAAAGTGTTAGAACTGGGATCTGGAGCCCAGAGGAAGTATACTGGTGCCTGAAAGGTCATGCTTTCTTTTCTTCAGGAAGACAGTCACTTCAAAGATAAAAACCCAGAAGGGTCTGCCACCTTCACTGGAACATCAGCTGCAAAGGGAAGTGCAGGTTCCCTTTGCACAGGCTCCAGCACAGCCCATGGTTACCAGTACTGTGACTCCCCTCGTATAATAATTCTGATACACTTCCTCAAAGCACAGCTCAGATCCAGAAAGTAAGAAAAGCCCCAAAAAGACAAGGAGACTGGATGTCGGTGTGCTGGGCAGCAGCTGAAACCCCACGAGGTGCAAGAGGGTGGTGCTGCCCACCCAGCTGTTGGGTCTTGTTCCTGTCACATCAAGGGAGGCCCAGCTTCCTTGTATCTCTGGGATCTGGGCTGTTGGTGTCTCATATCCCTCCTGTGCTCCTCATCTTTGCCCTGAATGGCAAGGAGACAACGCAACTTCCCACTGCCCCTCTGCCCGTGGCCAAGCCAAGCCTCTCCAAGCCACACAACCCATCAGCAGCAAAGGACAAATTACCATTGGCAGTGCAAAAAGAGAGAGGACGAGACCAAGGCGTGGGGCTTGCAAGTATCTCTTCAAGGAAATGAACCTTCATTGTACCACTGTGAATATTTACTGAAATGTAAACCTGAGCAGACTGTAAAAATGAGGATAAGCTGCCAAGTTCTCCCTTTACCATTTAGATTTACCTTCACTCATTTTTTCTTTGAAGACAGTTTCCAGGCTAAGTTTTTGTATCTTGTACCTGATAAAGATACTGAAAGCCCTTTAATCTACTGCTGTGTAATCAGAAGCTTATTTCACTGCAGAGGTAAATGACACTGGTGTGAGACATTAGCTGTGCATGGCTCAGAGCTCATTGGAAAGCATCCTTGATTAGGTGGGAAGTATTCACTGGCATGCACCTGGGGCAGGCTAAGCAAGCTAGCCTCACCCCATCCTTGGCTGCAAACCAGGCGGCATTCAGTGTCCTCTCAAAGGTACAGGGGACCATGCACAGCCTTGTGACACCATCCAAGTCCTCCAGGAGGGTGCCAGGAGGGATAAAGCTGGGGAATGGCAGTACAGTCTAGGGCTCTGATGTAATGTCAGCTCTGAACTGATGCTGGCTTACATCTACCAGCATGGGAACCTTGAAAAAGAGTAGCAGAAACCCACCAGGATGGAGATTTTGGGTTCCTCCCATGCTCACTGTGTCCTGTGCAAGCTCTTTCACCATGAGCCATGTGCATATGGGGCTGTCAGCTCTCCCTGCCTGCCTGCAGCCACTGCTGGTGCTGGTGGGAGTTTGGCAGATGCCTTCTCCTTGCTCTGTGTTTGTGTGAGAAGGGAGCTATGGGGGGTGAGGCTTGTGGACCCAACCCAGCACCTCAAAGGCTCTTTGAGATGGCATCTCCAGAAAAGACAAGCATTGCAAGACCAGAGCAGGGCTCCCTTGGCCTGGAGGATTGTAACAGTGTCTTCCTGTGGTTTTAGGACAGTAGGGAGGTAAAAAGAACACTGAGGCATTTCCCATGGCCTGTGCCAGCACTCAGCACCGTGGCTGTGGTTCCTGCACACCAAAAGGAGCATCAACACTCAAGTGCAGGATGTGCCAGCTCTGTGTGCTTCTCCAAGCCACACAGGAACAATTACTCTTACAGGTGCCGTCCAGAGACTCAGACCCTAAAGCCCTCACAGTCTCATCTAAACAGACCAGGCATACAATGAATGGAAGAGTTATCTGCTGCTCCTGTACACAAGGAAGGAGGAGGACAGTGTTTGGCACACAGAGACCATAGCAGGGCCACAGTAAAAGGATGAGCCTATTGTCACTGTGGAGCAGAGCTCGGCAGTGTCATTCTCCCACAACCCAGGTGCTCCTGGGCTCAGAGCTGCAGCTACGTCTGTCTGATAAACTCTCTGACACAGGCAAGGAGCCATCTCTTCTGCTACCACTGCTCCTCCACTCTGGGGCATGCTGGTGACAAGGGGTGTCTTCCCACAGCATGACCACAAACTCTCTTGTCCCTTCAGAAATGGTGTTTGGGATGCAGCAGCAGCAGCTGCAAGAAATTTAGAGGAAGGGCAGGCATCTGTCAAAGCAACCTCTTACTTTGTGCCTATCCCTGAGTGGTGTCGTGTTTGTCTCAAGCACCCCTATCCACAGAAATCACTCTCTTTTTAAATAAAAGAAACCAAAACAACCAACAAACAAACCAACTGAAACCCACAAACAGCAACCAAACCACAAAATACTTGAAATGTGTTGGAGTGACCCATCCACATTTTTTAGCCAATAGTAAGCACAGATGTAGTCCGAGGTTCTGTTTCTCTACAGCAAAGAACTGGAAGTACCCATCGTGGTGAGCTCACAAAAACACAGCCCAACCTCGTGCATCGTGTCCTGAGCCCTGCATCCCCCATCATGCTCTCAGGCAAAGTTCTCTCGAGCTTTTTTATCTCTGCTGCCAGTTTCTGTGGTTCTCCAGGATGTGCTGCCACACACCCACTGCCTGGAATGGCTCCATGTGACAGCTAGCCTTGGACTTTGCCTGCCTGAACAAAGACAAGAAGAGACCCGGTGGTGCCTTCCTTCTTCCCAGTGGGTGGCTGCCTTTTTCTGCTGGCCAGGACTTTTCAGGGAGTCAGGGACATTGGGTTAAGCGTTGTTAGGGCAGGGCAGAGAGCCAGGAGTACTCTTGTTCCCGTAGCACAGGAGGTCAAAGGACCAGCACACTCCTTCCCGGAGAGCACTCACGGCTCCTCCGTCTGCAGCCATTTCCTCAGGATGTGAGAAATGCTGGGTAGGTAAAGACCTCCTGGGGATGAAGGACAGGGAAGAACCTCTGCTGGTACCCCTCATCCCAGCCCCTTATAGGGTGAGGTGTGGCTCAGCAAGCAGGATGCTTAGAAAGGGCAGCAGCTGTGGGGCAGCTGCCCCGGAACCATGTGGGGCTCATCAGCGGACACCAACAAGAAAGGTAAGAACAGGTTAATGACCCTCTTTGATCATTCAGAAGAGCGGCAGTATGTACCTCTTACAAGAATAAAAGCATGTGAAAGGCATCACGTGAAATTTCACAGTGCAAAAGATGAAGGAAAGAGCCCAAGAGCAGCAGTGCTGGGTCAGAACAGAGGCTGTCTCACTCTGTCTCTCTCTCCAGCTGAGACCACTACTAGGTACCTAAGAGAAATCAGCAGACACAGAGGAATCCAGAGTCATCCTTCCGTGCCACTCTCTCCCAGCACCAAGGAGTCACCAGTGCAGAAGCTTCGCATGTGGGAACCACGTGCACCTACATGTGATGGGTTTGTCCAGCCCCTGGTTGTGCCCCGCCAGCACCCTGTGCTGAGAGTTCAATGGATTATCAACAGAGAGTGTGAAAAGAGCACTGCTGTTGTTTTTAAACTTCTACCTGAGCATTTCAGGGATGGATATGGAACAGGAGCCCTTGGGTTGACCCTGGCAATGACGCAGTGGACTCTGAGGAGGATGTTTCTAACCAAATTTGACTGGGGGTCCTGGTACAGCCTCCCTGAAGGAGAAGGAAGCTTTAAAAAACCTTCAGGGACTCCAGGGGATCAGTGCGGTTCTAATGCTACAGGGGTAGCTCTATGAGAAAGGAGAGGAGCTCAGGGGCTTAGTAGCTTTCAATGCTGCCCAGTTTGATAGTTCCTTTCCAAAGATTTAGGAGTCTAACACAATGGCTGTGATTGGAGTGGGATGCCTTTTCTTTTCCCATCCTTCTGACTGTTATCTTGATGACTCTCCCCTCTGTTTCCAGTAAGAAAGGATGCACGAGCAAGTCCTTCCTTAGCAGGGCATGGAGCCAGTCTGCCTTATCAGGCACGGAAGAGCCAGCCAGGGACTTTCCATTCCTTTCTGCTGTGCCCTTTTTGGAATACCAGCCTGGTATATCTTACATGTTTCAGAGACTTCCCTAGCTCCCCCTCGCACTCTTGGCAGTTCTGTCCCAGAAGACTTTACCTTGACTTTCTTTGAAGGCTTTTTCTTGTTCCTGATAAGCCTCTGCCTGGAAATCCTTGGACAGGGGTATCCCACAGGAAAACTGGGAAGAACAATGCTGTTCTGGAGCAGAAGGACAATGCTGTTCTGGAGCCCCTTTGCTCCGCAGGGAAACCCTCAAAAACCCAGCCAATGTGGCCTCCTCCAGCTTCCTTAGCAAGCAGCTGAGAAAAAGTCTCTTTGGAATTTTGTTGTTCAGCTCTTTGCCTCTGCTAAATAACCTCTTGCTCTCTGCCTCGTGCTCTCTGCCTCTGATGGCCCAGGCAAGCATGGCATGGAACTTCAGACTCTCTTCACACCAGAGCTCGATGTACCAAGACTCGATGTCCTGGCTGTCAAAGAAAGCCCACTGTAGCAGCTCCGTGTCAAATCCCTGCATATTAAATATCAAATACTAATCCATATCAAATCCATATCAAATACCTGTCTTCCATCTTCACACACACTGTCTAGAACTGGAGAGGAGGAAGAGAGGGAGAAATTGCAGCAGGAAGAGAGGGAGAAATGCTGAGCAGATTGGGACTGTTCAGTCTGGAAAATACTGACCCAGAGGCTTTTGTGTAAGTACAAGCAGATATAGTCAATGAAGGGCACAATCTGGACCAGGAGGAATTCTTTCCCAAAGTGCTCTGAAGAGGTTCTGGAAACAGAGAGGGCAATGACCCTCCTGAAGCTCAGCCAGAGCCCTTGGAAAAAAGCACCTCAGGGTCACATTCACAGGGGTGAATGTCCTGTTGAAAGTTCTTCTCTCCCTACCTTTGCCTGCATGCAGCACAAGAAAGGCTGTAGCCTCAAAACTAGTGGTGCAAGTGAGGCAGAGCCCTCTGGAAAGCTGGAAGGTTCTGCTCATCATGGATTTGTCCCAACTGCCGGCACAGCCCATGATGAATGGCCCCAGCATGTTCCAGCACACCACAGCCCCCCAGCATTTACTTTAGACAGCTGCAGCACAAGGAAGACAAATGAGATCCAGAGAAACCCAACCTTCTGTTGGCCCCCTACATCTCTATTTACATGTCTGTTTTTTCCTCCAAGGCCATGCATCTTCTTTGTTTGGGAGAGTGTCTGGCTTCTGATCTTGTTCCAGATGTTTTTTTGCTTGAGTCCTTCCTTATTCTGTTAGAGCAGTGAGCACAGAGACTTGAGGGCCTGCTTTGATTCGAACTCCCTTGGCTCCAGTGCTTCAGACCTTGCACCAACCCAAAACCATGCCCTCTGCTTGGCACTGCCCTGGGGGCCAGGGAGTGCACATCTCCTGCCAGCCAAACTCTCACAGCTGCCTTCCACTCCAAATCTTGGAAACATCACAAGAGTGAGGCTATACCACGAAATGGAATGGCCTCCATCTCTCTGAGCTCTCCAGAGACAGAAAGGACCCTGTAGGGTCTTCCCCCTTAAGATGAGCCTGAGCCGTGCCCTTGCTCCAGGCCTGTGCTGAGCATCAGGATGCTGGCCATGCACCCATCCACTCCGCCAGAGCATGCAGCAGCATGAGAGCTCTGCGGGGAACCCAGCCCTGCGAGGACAGGTGGTTTGGGAAGTGTTTGGCAAGATGGGAACACTGTGTTCTGCCAGCTAGCTCTCCAGCTTCAAACCAGCCTTTATTTATCCCTGAGCAAGGCTGCACAGCTGCTTTCAAAAGGCGTTTGATGCTAAACTCCTTGGCTTCACGTTCGCCCTGAAGAGCTCTTTTCTGTTATCTCTTTGGGTTGCTTGCTTTTTTTTTTCTCAAACCCAAATTCAAATTATGCTGGTGAAACAGAGCCAAGCCTGCCAAGGCCGTTGTCAGGAGCACCCTAGCATGTGGCCCAGATGGTGACAACAAGAATGCTGGTTTTCACTGCTGATGGTTCACACTCTACTATTAGCACTGCACAGCTTGCTCCACTTCTAAGGTACTTCTAATGGAAGACACACAAGATCTATTTCTTTCAGTCAGAGGCTTGGCAAGCTCTCCCCAGGCTCCCAAGGCACCTTCATCACATGGGCACTAGGTCAGATCCTGGATTTGCATCCAGGAGCAAGTGTTTCTTGTGACCACAGGCAGCCTCACATCAAGCACCCAACAAGTAAGTGGGGGCTTCAGAGTGTAACTCCATCCTCTCTTCTCCACCTTTCAGAGAGGTTCCCAAGGTCATGAGAAATGAAGGACTTCATGGAGCCCTCAGAAGTATAGCATAAGGCAGAGAAAGTCCACCTCACCAACTAGGAACCTGTTAGGACAGTGTAATGGGGGAGGAAAGGATTAGGAAGGACTGCCTGTGGTCATCTAACCAGTCCCATTCTGAGCCAGACCCAGCCCTTTCTGACAAGCTCTGGTCTAACTGTTAAAGTTTCTGCCAGCGGACATGCAGCATTTCTTCATCTTCCTCTTCCTGCTAAATGGAATTTCCCCCAAAGTCTGACCACTGTGGTTTCTTGACTTATCAAAAATTAAACACATTACTTCTTTTCACTTTCTATTCACTATATCTGTGCACTTGGAGACCATGTCATCCATTCCTGGAAGCAAGTTTATTCAGCCTGTTGTTTGAGGCCACATCATCCAGACCTCTGCTCAAACTCACTGCTGTCCTGCACAAGTGGGTGCTCACCTCTCCAAAGTCCAACTGTCCCATCTGGGACCACCTCTCTCAACGAGATTGATGTTTATAATTCATGCAATGCAGGACCACTCATGAGTGATGTTCAAAATCCTCACTAAAGAAAGCTCAGGGATAAATCAAGCAGGCATCCCTGCTGAAAGGGAAGGGGACAGTACTGCCTGGATGTACTGACAGCAAGCTGCAGGACATGTACCGCCTTTTCCTCACCCCAAAAGCTGCAACACAACACCCACTTCTCCCATTAGCACCACACCAGCTGCCAAGCTGGGCTGGAGGCCTGAGCACCTCTTGGCATGAGGCTGACTCACAAATGGCTCTTTGTGGTGATTTTTTGCTTCAGTCTGCAGTATCTCAGTTTTAAACACCAGCTCGACAGCACGCAGGCATGCCAGGAGATGATATTTTTTGCAACAAACCACCTGTGGTGGATTTGCTGGCAGCAGGACTAGTGATCAGTTTAGCTGGAAACCAGACCAAGGTAGAGAAAGCATCCCTCCTACCACCCTCTGTCAAGCTGCAAAATATCTGCTGCTGCAAGTGTCTGTACTGGGGGGGGGGGGGNAGAGCTTCCCTACCCGAAGTGAGAAGTGCTGAGCTGAGTGAGAGCATCGCCAGGACCTGCTGCCCTCCTGAAGCCAACTGAATCCCACAGGATTCTCAGCAAAGAGCCATTGCACAGCGCAGACATAGCCTTCAGAAACAGCAGGGTCCAACACAGCAGATTTCAGCCCTGCTTTCACCCCAGGCAGGCGATGAAACCCACTGCCCTGTTGGCTCTGACACTGGGAATTCCCTGGGGTAGCTGTCCTCGGCAGGGTCAGAGGACAATGCAGTGGCTGGGAAATGAAACCAAGCACTGTGAGAAGAGGCTGAATCTGTAGCTGTAGCGTATCTGGGACACTTCTGCTTTTGTTCTTTGCAGTGCAGTGGCTGTCATCCATCACTGTAAACGCTGACTGGTGCCTTTCCAAAAGCTGTGTCAGCTAAATAAAAAGGTGGGAAACTATACATTGCAGGTACTTTCAAGGAAAGCACTTGATTTATTTGCCAAAGACCACCTCAGCAGCTCACATTTCTGGAGCATCGTCCCTCCCACAGAGAGCAGAAAGTCACAGCTTGATAATTTAAACAGGATTAAGGAGTGTCCATGTAAACACAGTTGTGGGCTTGCAGTGTGAGGACAGTCTGTGCACATCCCAGCAGAGGAGGGGCTTTCCCAGCCATGACATCTGCAAGAAAGAAAATGTTGCTTTCTGTGGGAAAGTGGGAAAGAATGAGATGTGTTTGGAGAAAAGAATGACCAAAGGCTGCAGCAGGTGAACCTCCCAAGCCAGGAAGCTTGAGAAACACCACACCTTGCAAATCTGCTTTGACACAGCACAGCTGCCAAATCCTCTGGACAGGCACAGAATAGTCACCATGCCAGTAAAATCTCTCTAGGGCAGAAGGATCCAAGAAAACTGGGCAGAAACTGGGCAGCACGGGACCAAGCAGACAGAGAGAGACACCAGGATTAGAGATTTGCACTTGTTAGATCTAAAGAAAGATTGCAGGAAGAGCCCCTCGGTCCGCCTTACTATCACCAATCTTCTGGCTTTCCCTTTTCACTGTGGACAAGGAAATATTTCTCATGCTTAGGGGTGTAATGCATCCCAGCCGGCCTTGGGCTGCACACCAGTTTCACAGATTCATGAGAAGGTCCAAAATCTTCTCATATTTTCTTGACCCATGGCTGTCCCTCTCATTCCCAGCAGAGCTAACCAGATCTTTACTAGCCCCCTCAAGTCCCATCCCTGCAGTCTGAGCTGGTGGTGACCCCTCACCTCAGTCTCTGACAGGAACAGCTCTGTTTTGCCCTGAATCCAGGCCATTTTGCTGTGGTTGCAGAGCAATTGAGAAAAGAAGGGAGGATAGGTTCCCCACAGCCTTCTGTGGCTGGGCGCACACTGTGGGGAGCAGAAGAAAGCCTTACCTAGAGGCACAACTAAGCAGGAAAACAGGAGGGAGAGGTTTGGAGAGACACAGAAATGGCACTAAACTTCCTGTCACTGCCTACTGCTCATTCCAGAGGGATGGGTAATGGGTACTTTCCAGAGCATTCTGTCAGCTGGTTAAGTATCTTATTTTCTTGTCTTCCTGGCTTTTTACTGCTACTGAGAATAGCTACTGCTATAGAGAGAAGATGGGCGCATCTGAAGGCAGAGAGGATGCATTCCCCCCCCCTTTCCAAAGGGTGTTCTGGACTCTGGGACTTGGGCAAAGCTGTGCCTGTCTCGTGGCTGAGCCCACACTGCAATGAGCTGTAGTTCCTGCTACTTCTAAGAACACAAAGCAGAGTCAAGTCCTGTCTAGGCACAAAGGTCTCCATATAAGACAACTTTGGGGCTCAATTTTACTCCAGGAGCTTAGGCCAGGAAAAACACCCTGATCCCATATGCTCCAGTCCTGGGGATGAGGCCATGGAGGTGCAGGCTGGGCAATGCCACCAGGGAGAGTTCAGGGGCAGGAGGAGCATGGTAGGAATGGCACCAGCTCCTCCTCAGAACCACGCAGCCTGGCTAAGAGTGCTGACCTCTTCCCACAGGACAAATCTCAGCACGAAGTGTCCAGACAAGCAGCAGTGGTGATGATATGCTAGAAATGAGGGGGGAGCAAGCCTGAGGATGAGAGATGCCAGGTTTGGATCCTCTCCATCGTCCACACATGTTGTTAGGTAAGAGCAAACAGTAAAATAGAACAAGACTAAAGGGGCTTTTCCTCACCTGGCTTCCCACCCTTCCCAACCATCCACATGTCTCATCCCCTCGCATAAACCCAGACAGCTCCCTGAGCCGCTGCCAGCTGCCACTTGTGCCACTTGTGCCAAGGGAGAGCAGCCCCTTACCTCGGCACCAAGGAGAGGAGACCACCAGAATGGGGAGCAGCTGGCCCCTGCACTGGCAAGTGTGCCCAGGGCATGACCACAACTCCTGTTGGCTCTTGTGCACCAGGGAGTCCCGTGAAGAAGCTGTGTGAAGGCTGTGAGAGGGAGAACAGCTTTTAGCCCCTGTGGTGCTGCTCACCTTGCCTGCAGGTCCATGTGGGCAGGATGCAGTTGGTTCCTTCCCAGTCACTCCAGGAGCAGCATGAGCAGCTCGTGGGGGATGCTGGTGACAGAAGAAGTACACCATCTCTTTGGAGGCAAGGGATAAAACCAGTTCCAGTAAAGTGCCTAGAAAGGGTATTAGGGCACCAAGGGAGACCAGCGCAGCATTTACCTTGGTGCCTTGCTCCTGCTGCAGAAAACCAGAAGGGTGTTTTTGCCATGGAATCTTCAATCCTACCTCCCAGCTGGGTATGTCTATGCCAGGTCAGACCTTGAAACCACAGCAGATGGTGCCTGCTGTGTCTGGTGCCCCTTGAACTCAGCCTGGGCAGCATCCAAGACAGCTTCCACCATGCTAGGCAGACACATGAGTGCCCTCATGATCCCAGCTGTGAGTGCTGGCAGCCAGGGAGCCACCCAAAGCCTGTTCAGTTTGCTTGCACAGATGCAGCCTTGTCCTTTCTCTCCTGCCTTGTGCACAGTCACCGAGAGAGCAGCTGTTTTGCCAGCTCCCTGTGAAAGCTTTGCAATTATAGCATCTTGTTACTCCACAACATGTGAAATGCATGTCCCAGGTTTGAATAAAGGGCTACAGGTGATTCAGCTAATGCTCCAGCCCCAAAGTGATCCCTGCAAGTAGCTCCAGAGCTACTGAGGGTATGTCTGAATTGTACTGCAGTGGATTCTGGTCCTCCACTACCCTCCCCTGAGGATGCAGTGAGGGTAGGAAAAGAGCAGGAAAAACATGTCTGGGAAGAGAGAAACAGAAGGACTTTCTTACTGAAACTAGCTTTGGGCTGGAGACCAAGGTTTTTGACATGGCAGTGACTAGCTGCTTTCCCTAAGGAAAGTGGTTGCTTCCTTCTGAAGAGATCATTGACATTTTGAATCAGAGAAGCTCACTCCCTAGTTTACTAAGCACTGAACCAGTCTGGTTTTTGACAGATTTCCAAGAGGAGTTGGGCTCTGGAGTGGCAGGAGAGGCTGCTGCAGGGCTGAAGGAGGGACAGGAAACAGGATCATGTACCTGGTACAGGACAGCATCTCCTCTTGTCCTGCCCTGGTGGGTAAGAGCAGCCTGCTGCCAGACTGGGACCTGGATCACCATCCACTTGAGAAGCATGGCAGACAAGGACCTAGCAGAGATCTGTGGTGTGCAGCTGCATTGCTCTGAGGAGAACACACTTACTGCTTCCAGGAGAGATGGGAACTCTGGGCTTTGCAACTGTGCTCCTTTGGGCTGCTTGGCCAAGATATCCCTCAAACTCTTATGGAAATAGATTAACCTGCTTCCACCATCCAAAAGATCAGTGCAAGCCCCATTTCCTTCATTTTCCCTGGGCCAGGGAAATGTTCTCCTTGTTGTGGTAACCTGTGGCCAAGGATGAATCTGATCCACCCCAGGCTAAACCCCTCTGGCAGTCCCTGCCCTTCACAGGGACCTGCTCCAGCTGCAGCAGCTCAGCCTCAGAGCAGATCCATGCCAAGCATCCTCCCCCTCCCCAGCCAAGGCCCCCTCGCAGGTCACTGAGCGAGCAGCAGGAAGGCTTCTGTCCAAGCCAGCACCAGTTATCCTCATTTCCCACTCACACTGTTTGTCTTGGCCTCTCTTCCCATACCAGCCTTCCTTCCCTTCCTTCTTCTGCCCCGGATTGAATTGCTGGAGCTGTCACTGTAGTTAATGATCTGGGACAAAGCTGGTGCTCTGGGAGAGTCACGCTCAGACATCTGACCCTGGGGCAGTGCATGTGCAGATACCAGGGAGGAGGACCCTAGAGAGGAGAAGACCTAAAAGAGAAAAAAGCCACCAACTGAGTGAGCCCGGCGACCAGGGGAAGAGAAGGGACAGGATTAAGCTTGCATTCAAGAGGTGTCAGGAAAAAGCCATGGGGTACCTGGGCATTCCCTGGCTTGAACAGCCCAGCCACTCCTGCTGTGGATGCCATCCCCTGAGGGCTGGTGGCCATGTCCCCCTTGTCTTCAGTAACAGTCCTGGGCCATTTCACTCCCAACCTGTGCACAGGAATGCTGGCTATTACCAAACCTGACTAATTTAATGATGTGGACAGTCCCACAGTGGTGCTCGGGAGGAGAGGGTGGTGCCTGCCTGTTGGACACACAAACCCCACTTGTCCACGTTCCACCTGTGCTTCAGCTGGACAGAAGAGCTTTGTTCAGACATCGCATGGCCTGGGCAGAAGGGGACATAAGGACAGTCTAAGACAGCAAGACCTTAGTCCGAGTGCACAGCAGACCAAAGGCTCAGGAGGAAAATGGCCACAGACTCTCAGCCTACTGTTGATGAGTGGCAGGAGCAGGGGGGCTGCCATTTGTGCCTTATCTATGGATGTGCCCAGGAGAAGGTGTCTTCAGCAGCCTCCATTGCCCCAAAAGCTCATCTTTCTCTCACCAGCACCCCAGCTGCCAGCAAGTACTGACCTCCCGGAGCAATCAACCACACTATGCCTCAGTTTCCCCCTAATGCAAAGACAAAGCTCCTGTTCCTGCAGCTCTTCTATGTCCCATGCTCCTGTAAGAGCTGGAGAGCTCCAACCCAGCATCTGCACTGGCAGGACTGAAGTGTTTTGGGCTGGGTGGTGCAATACTGGCATGCTCTCTCCTGCCCATCCCTGCACACCTTCCCCCAGAGACCCACTCCTGTAGCCTGGCTGAGCAGTGCAGAACAGGGCACCTGGTTTGCCATGGTTCTGAGAGACTCCCAGGAGAGACCTGCAGCCCAGCTGCTGTGTCTTCTACCCCTACGAGCCCTCTTTCCTTCTCCCCAGACCCAGCACAATCCCTTTGCCACTGCAGCACAGTAGGCAGTTCTGCCTGCTCACCACATGCTCTGTGCTGGCTTTCAGGCTCAAACATGAGGCATGACAACCAACTGCTGGTTTTTCTTTTTATTTTAAAAAATCACAGAACAATAAAAAAAAAAAAAAAAGAGAGAGGGAGTAAAGACGCAGTATACACATGGAATTTTTACAATGAATAGATGTAGCAGCAAATAACCTGAGAGCAGCATGATCTCCAGGCATGGCATGGCGTGGGGGCTAAGAGCCACATCACCGCCTGCTCTGCACATTAGTGGCACTATTTCTACCCTTGCAAGGAAAGGCAGAAGGAAAACAGTGCAGGGAATTCAGGAGTGAGAGAGGAACCACATCAGCCATGCATTTTCCAAGGGCATCTGTGTTGTGCTTGGTGAGGATCAGCGCAACACATGGCCACTGTGGAACATTTTCATCACTCCCCTCCATCCCCACACTGTCCGGTGCTAGCATCCCTTCCCAGGGGTGAAGAAGGATTCCAGCCTGGGGCTGACAGTGGAAACCCAAGGGATCAGGCTAGAGCTGGAGGTCACAGCTGCTGTGCTGAAGGGAAGTCTGAGAGTCCCCAGCTCACCTCACAGATCAGTCCACCAGCTTCCAGGCTGCAAAGGTGATGAAGTCCAGCAGCCCCTGGCTCAGCCTGACACAGGTTGCTGGGTCACACAGGGGACAGAGGGAAAAAGAGAGAGCAGACAGGGCTCTGCCCAGCACCACACACTGGCATGGGTCTCAAGGAGGGTCAGCCCTGAGGCTGGAAGTGGAAGTAGGTTGGCTCCATTAGCATCAGATTCATAGCTGGGAGCTGGTCCCACTCGGGCTCTTGGGACCAGCCACGGGCTTCTCCGGGACCTATTTGCCCTGGAGTTTGGCCTGGGGAAGTGAAAAACCCAGCTGGTGTTAGTGTGCTCCTTGGGGCAGGAGTCTCCCCAGAGACCCTTCCCCTGCTGGACAAGCCATGGTGGGGATGGACCCGTCAGGGCTTGCAAAGCACCCACCAAACTCATCCCAAGCCCTCCCCATGAAGATGCACAAGCAGCAGACTCCAAACTTGCAGGGCAGAAGTGGAGAGGGATTTTGGTCCCGGTGCCATTTGCTGGGGCCCATGCCAGGCTCAAACAAGAGTGACACTGGATAGACAAAAGTCCCAAGGCTGCATTTATTTGGGGTGGAAGAGGGACTACGAAGGAGACAGACTGGTCCTAGTTGGAGGGGGAGGGATGGAGACCAAGACGAATTATCCATGCCTCAGGAGAGCATGTCCCTGCTCTTCCCACAGCCCAGTCACATTTAGAAAAGCCTGTTTGGCAGTGGATAAACCCACCCCCTGGGTGACCTCATGCCTGGCTGAGAACAGGGATGGCTCTTACCCTCTTGGCAGAGATGGCATCCAGCCTCTCTCGGAGATGAATCGCCCAGGGGGAATGCAGGGGTGCACAGAGGCGCTTGCCCTTTGTGGTGATGAATCTGCCAGGCCCATGATGGAAAAAACAAGATGTAGTGAGCAGGACACTCTGTGGATGCTCAAGAGCAGCTCAAGATCCCACCTGCTGCCTACCTCACTGGCCTCCCCCATCTCTACCTTTAAATGACTTTCTTCCCTGGCTTTTGTCCCATGCTCTCCCCTCTCAGCTGCTCCCCCTCTGACTGAGCCTCTGGATCTCCAGGATCTCTTCCCCAACTCTGCCTATTCCTTTGCCCTCAAATCCAGCTCAACGTCTCTCCTCCATCCTGCTCCATCCTGCTCTGCCTCCAACCCTGCCTCCCTGAAAGCTCCATCCCTTGGCCATCACTAGGCCTTGTCCCTCAGCCATCACCACGTGGACTCTTACACGGCAGCAGGGATGTTGCAGCCATCCTGCACCAGCTGGAGCCGGTAATCCTGCACGATCCGCCGCGGGATGGGCTTCTCACTTGTCCGCAGGCAGCAGTCCAGGACGTTGTTCCCGCCATGCACTGGAGGAGGAACACACCATGCAGGCTGAGGTCAGCTGCACCTCTCCCAGCTTCCCCAGAGGGTGAAGGGGCTGTGGCAGGATGGTGCCTGTAGAAATGCTGTCACACACTGCCCCGGCTGCGCACACAGGTACCAGCTTTATTGCACTCACACCCTCGTGCCAAGAGCCCTTTGTCCCCTTCCAACAGAAAGCAAAGGAGATGGGAAGCACTAAACAAGCAGAAGGTAACCCTTCAGCATGACTGTGTCCCTCCTGCACCCCAGCCAGCAAGGCAGGACACGGGGGTCTTTATTTACCCCACTTCGGGGTGCTGCAATACAGGCACACATTTCTGAGGAGCTGGGGATGACTTCAGCTTTATTTACTGAAGCAATCACAGGTTTGGCAGCCACCGCACCACCAGCCCACCCCACACAGATCATTTCTATGACAGCTGAAGGACATAGCTGTCTGCGCTTCCCCACAGGGAAAGAGATCCAGAGTCACCCTCCCAGCAAATGCTGTATTCACTGCTAATGCCTGACAAGGCTGGCAGCGCCCACAGATGTCTGTAGCCCCCAGCAGCAAGGTGTGGTACAACACCACAAGGCGCCTGGACCCCCCCCAGCTTCCCACCGCAGAGGCAGAGGTTCTGATGTCACCCACCCAGGCCACTGTGACCTGTGCAAACCCCGTGTCCAACACCAACAGCCCCTCAAACATGGGCCCCTCCCTAGCAGACACCTTCCCTCTGGCTCCCAGCCCTGCCATTTGCCTCCAGGCTGCCCAACACCACAGGGTGACAGGAATGTTCCCTCTGTGCGCTGGGGAGAAAGGGACCAAGGCAATCCCAGCCCAATGTGTGCAAGCTGGGCTAGGGCACTGGGAGGCAGGATTGGTCCGTGGCCAAACACACCTTCCCAGCCCCAGAGCCCTGCAGGTTCCTGTCTGGACATTGGGCAGGACAAAGTCCCTGTGGGACAGGTTTCAAGAAGGGGATGCAGGAGGGCTGTGACAGAGCCTCAGCCACGTGTCCCTCTAAAAGTCTGCTGGAAATGCAAGAGAGAAGAAACTGAATTCTCTCCCTTCCGCAGGAAAGGCAGTCTGAGAGGTCCCCTCTTACCGTCCAGGATATGTCCCAGCACCAGGAGACTGAGGCAGAGAAGGTGAAGCCGCTGCATTTTGCTCCTGGGTCTGGCAGAGGATGGGCTGGAAGCGATGGAGCTCCAGGCAGGAGAAGTGAGCTCTGCACAGCTTCCCTGCACTCTGCTGCTGCTGCTCCCCACTGCTTATATATCCTTACAGCCCATGGCTTTCACTTTCTTTTGGAGAAGGTTGGGAGGTTGTAACTAGTCTTACCACAGGCTGGATTTTAATCACTGAGCAGTTCCCGAACATCCCAGCATCTGCTTTCCCTGCAGCCAGCTGTTCCGTGGTCCTGTAGCCAAACATTCTCTTGCCCTCCCTGCCAGCACTCAGGCCACAGGTGTTGCTGGTCAGAACCATACATCTCCAGGGTCCCCTTACCTTGTGAAACACCCCAAGGCCCTGGAATGGCACATGGGGGGTCTCACCCCGCACATTTCCCAGTCTCTTCTCCAAGACATCTCTGGGACATTCACATTAAATATTGCATAGGCTGAACCCTCTGATGTTGTGGGGGATAGAACCTGCCTCAACCCCATTTTTGGGGTATATGTTGGTACTGGGGTGATGTCTGTCTCCCCCCGCAGAGTCTCCCTGTCTGGCTGCTGGAGCCTGTCTACCTCCCCCTGCCCTCCTCAGTGCTGCATGGGGGCACATCCAAAGCTGGCAGAGAGAGGAGAGCCCAGCCAACATGCTCGTCTCCAGGGCCAAGATCTCACAGGACAAAAGACAACCTGATTTCCAGGTGTCCCAGAAAATGAGTTTGTGGCGAAAGCAGATACAGAGCTTCCTGTAAACAGCTTTTCTCCATGCAAGAGCAGAAATCCCCCATGGAGGCTGTGTGCACGGTGAAGGGTGCCAGCAGCTCACCCGCTGCGTGGGCACTGCCGAGAGCGAGGACCAGCGCTCCCGCTTTGAATCTTCACAGGAGCACAGGGATGGGGGTTGTTTCTCCTTGGTATGGTGACTCACCATCGTGCCAGTGCCAGTGCCACCTGCAATGATGTCCCTTAAACCAAGCTGCTTCAGTCCCCTGTGGGAAGCAGAGAGCACTGGGGTTGTCAGCCCCGGGAAGGAATGATGGAAGGCTCACTGCTGTCAGCAGCTGCCCCATAGGGGGTTGGAGGTGCCAGAGTCAGGGTCTTCTGTGAGGGGCCCAGGGGCAGGACAAATGTAAAGGCACCAGATGCACCTCAGATAAATTCCCACTGACGACAGGAAAAATATTTTGCAACAGGGATGAACAAACCCTGGAGCAGGGTCTCTATGCCTGCACCTTTTCCCTTGCTCAAGCTTTGGACTGTCCTTGCACCTCAGTGGAGAGCACAGTATAGACCCCTTCCATGTGGACAAATATCTACCTGGGTGCAAGGCACAGGACCCAGGTACCTCAGTGAGTTCGTCTGCTCCTCTCAACAGTAGGAGAGGCTCTGCCACCTCCCCACTGCATGGTAAGAAACAAGAGGAGACTCCAGCCATGCCACCAGATATGGTGCTGCATCCGTGCACTGGCACCAGCACCGGCACCAGCCTGATATGAGGGGTGATCTCCTCCATCAGGAAAGCATTGCCTCTATCTGCTCCTGTGCCCTGTCTGCATTACCTCTGTCTGCTCCAGGCAAGCCAGTGCTATGGGGAAGGGATCAGGTGGGGGCTGGTGGGCAGGAGGAGTAGCACAAACAGGATGTGCCGGCTTAACTTCAGTCAGCACCTGCTGACACTCACAAGCCTGCAGAAGGCAAGTTGAGGTGGTGGAGGATTAGCGTCCGTCATCAGCCCTGGGCTCCCTGCAGGTTTGGGGATGTAGGCTGGTTCTGCAGCCTGGTCTCTACTTAATCTCCTCAGGACACTGTCGAAGAGATGTCACAGCAGGGAGGATGACAGCTCCTGGTTGCTGGTGGCCAGAACTGCTCCTAACCCAGAGCCAGCTCCTCACTGGGGGGTTGGTCTAACAGCATGGAACCCTCTGCAAAGAATGGGTCCCAAGAGCGGAGCCCCAACCCACTGCCAAGGGGTGCTGGGGGTGCTGCCTGGCAGCAAATCTGCACCTCCTTGCATGTTCAGCATGTTTGACAGATCTTGGAGCACAGCCGAGGGGTGCTGGAAGTCCCGTGCTGTGGGACTCCCCTCTAGGCACTTCTGGGTCCTGCCCCCCATGGCAAGCAGGGGTGTCCCCAGCCACTTCCCTGGCACAAGATTCTCATGCCTGCTGCTGGCTAACAACTGGCTCTACACCAAAAGCAGCATGCTGGGTTGGGAACATATCCATCTGGGACTCAGTCTCTCAGCCACCTCTGGCTGCAGGGGACCCCTACCCCTTGGGCTGCCCACAGCCCCTACCAACAACATGGGTGGGAAAGGGAGGTTGTTCTTCCTCATGACAGTTGTCCGGGAGCCAAGTGGGTGAAAGTGCAGCTACTTCACACGCCTCTGCTCTCCAGGAAGAAGAGCAGAGAGCGAGGAAAGGGGCTTTCCGCCTGCCTTGTGAAAGGGGAATGTGGCGGGTGTCATCCCCTCTAGTGGGGTCAGTAGGATTTCTAAGAAAAGTGTAGTCATCTCTGAAGTGCATCCCTGTGGCATTCAGGAAGGTCACCCATCCCCCTTGCAGCACTGAGCCACTAAAGGACTGAGCCACTGAGGACTAGAAAAGATGGGAAAGACAGGGATGCTTCAGGGTCCAGGGGCACAAGGAAGCAGGGGATTTGGTAGGGAAAAGGGAAGAGCATTGTGTGCACTGACTCATTTAAGCCTGTTCCTGAGCAATTAGGGAGCACTGGAACTCCAGCCCCGAGGACACCACAGGAAACAGGGTGAAGCATCCATGAGCACTCACTCCTGCAGAAATCTCGATAATGCAGTTGTTAATTAAAGTGGAAATCAGAAGGGACAAAAGATCCCTGTGGGAAATCCAACCCATGACAATGTAAATAGACCATGTGGGTACCACCTTCACCCCTGGGCTCTCCTCAGAGAGCACTGACCATCCTGCTGCCTGCTGCCAGAGCCCCCAGGACAGCTGCTCCCCAGGCTATCTGGTAGTGGTCTGCCTACCACCTCTGAGCTATGGAGCTGGAAAGGGCAAAGTGGGGATTTCAGCAAGTTCCAGCTACAGCCAGTCCCTGGGGTGGGATCTGGCCTGGCTGCATTCATTTAATTGGGAAATACTGGGCAGGCATTGCAGCTGCTTCAATTCCCCTTGCAACTCCCAGCTCATGGCAGCCTCACACAGCTCCCACCACATTCCCAGTCCTGGTGTAGCACAAGGACTGAGGCCACAGCAGCCTGTGGGGCTCAGGGCTCCATTGGATCTCCTCTAGCTGAGTCAACACAGTCAATCTGATTTAAATGCAGATAAGGGGGGTGGGGCGGAAATAGGAATTCATGATTTTGCCCAGAGGTCACCATGAATTATGAGCAGCAGATCCAAGAACATTCATTTGTGTCTTGCTCTACGCTCCTAGGCAACTGACCATCTCCCAGGATCCCTGCAACACACATATCCCTCAGCATCACCTTTGGGCTGCAGTTTCCCAGCCAGATGCTTCCTGCAAATACCACCGAGATGGCAGTGGCCAGGTGGGATGCCCCAGCCCTGACTCCCTGCCATCATTCTGCCTTCTTCTCTGCAATGTCTCCAGGGATTTCAGAGGGGATGGCTGGGGACAGCTCCAAGACCTGTACAAAAAGCAATTTCCTTGACATCTCCTGTGTGGCTTGGCAGGGAAGTATGCCCGGTGAGGCTGCACATCAAATTCACCTGTGGACAGATCTACAAGCATATGGGACAGAACAAACCCTTGGGGACTGCTCTCACTGCTCAGTTGGCTCTTTGACAATGGGCAGGGAGACTGTGGAGTTCTTGGTTTGTTGGATCTCTGCATCAGGGCTCAGGTTGGGCCCACCACGACATCCTCAAAGTAGAGCAGATGCTTTGCACAGCCCAGGGGCAGATCTGCAATGGGGAGATAAGGATGGGAGACAAGCAGAGGGACCATGGTTTCTGGGGAAATGGAAGGAGGAATAGCAGCATGAGACACCCCAAAGCCAAGGATCTTCAGACAGCAAAACAGAAGGTGGGGGGGAGGAGAACACTTGGGAGTTACACGTAGGCAACAAAAGGGTTGAGAGGAAGCTCTGGGCTGTGCCCTCTAGGACAGAATGTGTGCCAGGCGATGGCCAGGACTGGGAAATACCTTGAGGCAGGAAGGATGAGACCCCCTGTTTCCCACCAGCCACTTTCCCACATCCTCTCTGCTCTCAAGACCATGGCAGACCTCAGGAGAGCAGTGTTGGTGGAGAGAACACCAAAAAACACCTTGAAGCTTTGCTTGGAAACCAAAGCCCCTCTAGCACCCACGCAGCCCCAAAAGCAGCCCTTGGCCCCCATGAGGCTGCTGCAGCACAGCCAACTCCTGCTGCTGGGCAAGGACACAGCATGGAGGGACAGAGCTGGTGTGTCTCTGTCCAGGTGAGCCTTGCTGGAGCTCCTCCTGGCGTCACAGCCCAGAGCACTCTGCTGCTGGCACAGCCCCAGAGCATCGTCTGCACCAGCTAATGACTTGAGCTAATCATTTGGCCTGGGCTCAAGACTTTCTTGGCTGCATTCGCTTTTCTGTCTCGCCTGGCTGCTCTCTGCAGTCACTGAAGCCTTTCTGCTCCAGGGCAGCTGAGCTTTCCTAACTTTTTGCTCAGCTTGACATTGTTGCAACTTTCTTTCCTTCCCTGCAGACTGGTTCTATGTCTCAGTGGGCTTTTATACCTTGCCCACCCACTACCCCAGCACACACTTCATCAGCACTGCCTTCTCTTGGCACCTGGGGCAAAGAAGCAGGCTTGCCCTGCCCAGATGTACAGCTGTGCAATTTCCTTTCTGCTGCTTCACTGCTGCACCCTCTGAAGACCCTCTTCTTCACATCTCTTGTCCCAGCTGGGGTCCGTGAATTCAGTTCCTTTGTGAAGAAGGAATTTTGGTGCCCGCTGAGTGCTGCAGGTCCCAGCTCATCACCTCTGAGAGGTAATCTCCTCACAGATGTTTCCCTGGTGCCATCTCCCTGTAGCAGCACTGTGGCTACCTGTTCCACACCTGCCCTGAGAGTAACCCCACCAACTTGTTTTCCTGGGAAGCAGCATTTGGCAGTAAAGCTGGAAGGGGAGTGCAAACACCTGTGCAGGCACAGGCACACAAAGGATTACCTTTGTGCATCTGTGTCCATCTGTGTGCTCACTTGTGACTTCCTGAGCACAGGACAAACTCCGGTGTGATTCCAGACCCTGGGTTTTGGATAAATTTTAGGACAAATGAGAACACCAGCACTGGCATGTCTTTTTAATGTGTTTTAGCCTAATGCCCCACTAGCATTTAAAGGGAAAAAGCCTCCTGTGTGGTGTTCACTTCCACAGCCACAGAGGCACCAGGGCATGTTTCACACGCTGGCTCACTCCTGCCATTTTCTCACGCTTAGTTGTCTGTGGTTGCAGATGTATCGGTCTGGACCTCATTCTAGGGAATTTTTGTGACCATTTCATAATTCCCTGACACCACAACCAGCACAAGGAGTTCATCAGAGGCAGGGCCAACCTTAAGCTGTGGATGCAGCATGTCCCCATCAAACACAGGACTGCCTCCAACCCGCTCAAGCACATCCAGCTGACCCCTTGTGTGCAACTGTCAGTTCCCAGGCTCCCAGCAAAGAGCAGCCTCATTAATAAACTGTTTTACTGCTGTTATCCCAAAGCAACAAAGAGCACAGAGCCTCTGCTTTGAACAAGCAGTGCACATCCAGGATGGGTCGGAGTTGGAGGGACAGGCTCAGCCATGAGAAAAGATGCAGTGTCCAAACCAGTGTTGTGCTCATGTTTGCTGGCACATTAGAACGCCTCACTGGGGATAGATGAGCAATCAGGATGTCTCCACCTTGCTGGGCACCACAGCTACAAGAGAGGGAACTTGTATTGCTCCCCTGTGCCAGCAGATCCCAGCCGGAGCACCCCAGGGATGCATCACGCAGGAATGCTGCAAAAACCTGGACCTGGGGGATGATGGTGTGTGGGGGCAGGAGAGGACCCCGCCATGCAGCCCTTCCCACCCCACCAGAGCCCATCACAATGACTGGAATGAGTGAGTTTGGTTATAAAGAATACATTTTATTGCCACACATCCTGTCCAAAAGCCGGTCTGGCAGACAGCTGCGTGCTCCATGTGGAGGAGGCAGCAGCACCGAGACAGCTCCGTGCCTGTCCCGTGCTCAGGGCCGGTATCTTGGACTTCACAGTTACTTTACACAGCCTCAGAATAATAGACCAAAATGCCCTCTTAATAAAGCAGTCAAGCCAGATATATATACTTGATAAAAACACTCAGCTACAAGCTTTACTCCAACAAACACACAGCCATTGCTGATACTGTTAAGCTCTGCAAATCCTATTATTGCATTTATATGACTTAATAGACCTTTACTGACCAAAGTCCTCGTTCAAACTCTCTGCAAGCAGATAGCAATGTGGCTCTAGTACAGCTGTTCAATTTGCTCCTTCTCAGCATGCCAAGGAGGGTGGATTGCAAGCACAGGGAGATGCCCTTTCCCTTCCAGTCCTGTCCCAGGGGTCTGTCCCACCTCTACTTGTGGTCTCACCTAAAGGTGTCCTCTACTTAGTGACTTCTCTCACTAAAGATTTGGGACAGATCTGCTCTCAAACGACTATAGAAAGTCTACAATGAATTTTACAAAATCTTCTATTCCCCCACCTTCACAGCCTCACATGCGTTTTTCAGCATGTGGGCTTTTCAGATTTGGTAAATAAGTATAAGACAGCTCCTGCCTCTTTTTTCCCCAGAAAATGAAGCATTTGTCTTAATAGTGTCTGAATCCCTGACACAAGCAAAGCCAGCGGAAAGAGAAGGGTGAAATTCTACTAAACCGAACATTTTGTTCTGATTTCATTGCAATTTTGTAGCCAGGGGAGCTAAAAGGATATAATTCCACTAAATTGAACAATTAGTTCTTATTTCATGGAAATGTTGTACCTAAAAAATAAAATAAAAAACCCAAAGGGACAAATTGTGGCTATCTTTATCCAAACTGCAGTGCAACAGTGCACCATAAAAACTGAAGGACTAGAACAGCCCAGAAACAGAGCCACACTGTTACCCCAAAACTCTCCATCTCAGCCACTATTAATTTCTCTGAAAAGAAGCACCCAGCAAGCAGCTCAAGCAGGACCACAGGACTTTGGACCTGCCTAGTACCCCACGGCCTTGCAAGCCAAAAAGGAGCAAAGAGATGAGAGAAAAATAAAATGGTTTATTTGTTAGAAAAATAAGAGAAATCTTCCAGAAAATCTAGCCTGCAGCATAAGGGCTACTTTGTAAAGCACAAGGAGACAGAAGAAAAGCCTTTCAGGAAGACTGAATGAAAGCAGAGTTTTCAAATATAAATACAAATGTATAATATCCCCTGAAAAAGTCTTAAGAAAAGTGGCCATCCTGCTAGGCTAAATAACTCCCCTTCAGTGGGAAGCCTGTCCACTTCCCCCTAGGGGCTATGGCTCAGCTCCCACTCCCAGGTCCCCACCTACTTGGCCGTGGGAAAAGTGAGGACTTGGGTGCCTGCTTTGCTGAGAGCACCCAGGCACTGCAGATGCTGGGGAATCTCTGTGTCAGGCATAGCAGCAACAAAGAGGTTCTGGGGCAGCGGGAACCCTCCCCAGCCTGCCCCATCTCCGCCCTGGGGTTGGCGGGTGGGTGGGTGTGTGGTTTGTCTGTGTCCATTGCCATTGCCGGGCCGCGGGTCTGTCACCAGTGGGAAGGCATCTGTCCTAACAAAGGCAAGGAGGAGGGGGTGAGATGGAGATGGTCTCAGCAAGAACACCCACCCCAAATGGGAGCCATTCCCTGGTGTGACCTGCCTTATGCCAGCAGCTCCAGAAACACATTTAATTTCAAGGCAAGCACAAACCAGGAGAGAACCGTTCCCTCAGTGCCTCTGTGCTCCATGCCTATGGTAGCTCTCCCAGGCTTTGGATCAGGAGCTGAACACCCACCCTCCCACACAGAAGGATCTAGAATGGGGTGCAGCACCCTCACCCTGTTGACTCCCGTCACCTACCTCTTCAGGCCTGACTCAGACCCTCTGCTGCCTCTGCTTCTTGGGTCTGCTCCTGGGACGCTTCCTGTTCTTGTCATTCTTGGCCTTCTTGTCCAGGTGCTGCATCAACTTCTGGACAGCATCATCTTTGGGAGAGGCGCAGATTTTCCTTTTCCTCTTGGTGGTGAACCTGGGGGAGCAGCAGAAAGACTTGCTGGGAGAGGGAGCAGCAGGAGGTCAGGGGAGGGTTCGTCTGATGCCAGACTGTTCCAGGTGGTCCTGACTGCCACAGGATACTCACACAACAGCACGCAGCAAACATCCCGACTCGGGTCCCTGGAGGCGGTAGGATGTCACCACGCCAGAGGGGATGGTTTTCTGGCTGTGCTTCAGGCAGCAGTCTGAGGCCAAGCTTCCAATGCCTGTGAGCAAGGAGGGGATGTGGGATTCGGGGTGCTCAGTGAGTCAGGACACCTTCAGCACGGAGTGCCAGCTGACAGCACAGGGCTTGCTTGGTGGCACTGGCGGGGGGTGATCCTGGGCAGCACATCGGAAGCTCTCAACCACAGTGCCCAGCTATAGGTCAGACCTGGCCCCAGCAACAAGAGACACCACATCCGAGAGCGGTGGAGAGGAAACTGAGGCAGAGATGAGCCCCTTGAAAAGGGACTGAACCTCATTCTCCTGCCTGTTCTTCTGAGCTTGGGGTGCTGCTGCCCCACCAGCCACAGGCACACAGATGAACTCCCAAGCTGAGCAAGCACTGCAAGCCAATGCCACAGGCACGCAGGCACACAGAGCCCTACACACAACCGCAAACCCCACACACCAATGCACTAAAACACCCCCTCAGCAGCCGGCACCCTGCGCAGACCCCGCTGAGTAGCCGCACGCCCTGCCCCATCTCACCGGGAGGAGGCAGGAGGGCTCCTCGCCACTCACCTTGAGCCTGGGTGATGAGGAGGGTGGCAGCCAGCAGCAGCAGCAGCGGCAGGAAGAGGCGGAGAGCCATGGTGCTGCCTTGGGTGCTGAGCAGGGCAAGGCTTGGGAGCAGAACACGCACTGCTGCCTCCTGCTGAGGCTGCTCCTATTTATCTCTGGATTCCTTGCTTTCGTTTTCGGACAGCCTGGCAGGCAGCCCACCAGCCGTCCAAGAGCTGGAGAAGTAGAGGGTGGGGGATTTCTGTAAGTTGCAAGCCCCCCTTTACAGACACGTCCTGTCTTGTTCCCAGCTGCCCATCAGGGCGTGGGTGCCAGGTGGGGGACATGCTGGAGATACAGCTCCCATCACAGCTAGATGAGTTTGTGGGCTCCAGTTCCCTACACAGTCTCACAACCTGCCACTACCTGCTCTCAGAGGGTCGGGTGTTTATTCCCATGAAAGGGACCCTGGAAGGTGGCCAAGATGTTAAAGAAACCAAGGAGTCAACCTGTTTTGCTCTCCCACTTTGTGATTTGCTTCCAAGCCAAACCACTGATACAAATAATAGGTGAGAAGTGGCTCGGGGTGAGCCCACAGCCCTTCCCCCTGAGCCCCCATCCATGTCTGGCTGCCTCGGGGGCCTCCCCAGCTGAACAGAGCTGAAGGCAGCTCTAGGGCTGGGAGGTTTGAGGGCCAGACTCCAATGGGGCCGGGGGAAAGAGCGCTGCCCACCCCACCACATTTTGGTGCTGATAGCAAATTGTGAGGAGATGAGGATGAGTGGGGACCTTGACTAGCTGAAGGAATGTGCTGACAAGGAAATGAAAACCCACAGGCAGGGTGGCAGGACCCTGCACAGCTGGACATAGCTGGACAGATGCAGACCATGCAGAAGTGGACCCAGAGAGCTGAACAGGACCCCACAGGAAATTCCTGTGATGACAAAAGCCATCCAAAGAGATGGCCTCTGTGATCAGACCAAGCCCTGAGCAACTAGTGTGACACTAGTGCTCTAGGGAAAGGATGGTCAGACACCTGGAAGAGACCAAGGATGGTTTCACAACTGCATTGGGCAGCCTGTCCCCGTGCTTGAAATGTCCCCAAGCCGAAACATTTGCCCCACTATTTAACTGGAATTTCCTGTGATGCATCTGGTGTTGCTGCCTCTCACCCTGCTCCAGAGCCACTCTGAGAAGAGATGATGTCCCAGCATCACTCCAGCCCCCCCTGGACAATGCCCACCAGCAAGAAGCCCCCCTTGCCGTCCTTCACCACCCACTGGTAGCAGCCCCTCTTCACTCACCCTAGCCTCCAGCTCCTTGGCTTGCTCCAGTCCCAATGCTCATGCCAGCTGTGTCCTGGGAACTCCAGTGGGATGGGCAGCCCTCATGGAGTCTAACCAATGATAGTGGGGGTCAAACCCCTTTGAGAGCCCCGCTGTCTGACAGCTGGGTTGTCACCCCAGGACTTTCCACCAGTTCTGATAATGACCCTAGTAAATAGTAATCAAGGACAATGAGTAACCGAGAAGACCAAAGTCCCAGCTGTTGTAGAAATCTGGGCTATGTTATGTGCCCACATTCTTGTCCCCTCAGCAGGGAGAAGGCAGTGCTGCAGTTATGGATCACCAACAAGTGCCATGCAGCCCTCTCTTGGGCCAGGAGACTGGAATTCCTCCAGGGATAGTGTGCCAGGGCTGGACTCCTGGGGCTTCCTCCATCACTCATGCATGGAGATCTCATTCAGGGGGGTACCCACATGCCCAGAACACAGGTAGGGGGAGGCAGCTACCCATACACTTGTGCAACACAGAGGCTGGTGTGGAGTCAGGCAGCAGAGCCTGGGGCAAGCAGCAGGCATGGGACATGGGCAGTAGCAGGTTGTCTGCAGGTACTTCTCCCCAGGGTACTTGGCGGCACAGGGAAGGGGTCCCCAGCGGCATCCTGTGTGCTGTCACCCATCCCTCCAATCCTAAAGCATTGGTGGCATCAGGACAGGGCAGAAAAAGGAGAGCCATGCTGGTACTCTGAGCCTTTCCAGGCTTTAATTGTGCAACCTGCCCAGACAGCAGTGCCCACATGCTGAGCACCTGGATGAATCCCCACCCTTGGCACAGCTGGAACACTGCCCCTGTGGTGAAGAAGCTGGGGGAGCTCTGATCCCGTAGCAATCCACCCTGGTCAAGCGTCTCCCAGAGCCTGTGTGGAATCAAGACAAATGATGTAGGACAGAGGGAAGACGTCACAAGTTGCCACCAGCACAGGCCAGTACACCACAGGACTCCCTCTGCTCGCAAAGGAGCCCAGGAGAGCTCCGCAGTCCCAGCACAGAGCCCAGATTCCTTCCTTGCCCAGGCTGTGTCCCACTACGGCAGCAGGCTCCTGGAAAGTCCCTGGCTCTCTGAGTGTTTTCGAGATACCGCAGCAGCAACCTCTGGCCAGAGGCCAGACCCAAACACGGTCTGAGCTGCTGAGTAGGGTCAGGGCACGCGTTTTCCTTCCCAAAGGCATCAGTCTTTGGCAATTCCCTGTTGCTGTGATTTGCACCTCTAACAAAGCATCTGGATGAGCAGACTCTTGCTCTTTCCAAGGAAGGTGGTTGGAGAAATCCCAGGAGGGAAAGGTGTACTTGGCTGTTGCAGACACATATGCTTCCCTGAGATGCAAGGGCCCTTGGAAATCAGCCTGCGGGTCCATGCCCCATCCTCGCCCGGCCTCCCTTCCCTCAGAGCATCACCCTTCACTCCTTCCTCCTGATGTGCCTGGCTCTGTCACCTGTTCTCCCAGCCCACGGAGAAAGCAGGGAGCTTCTGGCAACGAGAGATGAGTGAGCATCCCAGTTTGCAGGGATGACCAAACTTTTGGGATACAGAGGATCTGACAGCAGGGGGGTGGAGACAAGGCTTTTTAGGGTTCTCAAACACCAGAGGCTTCCAGCAGCCGCTCTGGCCAGACACAATTTCTTGCACGCACCTACGTAAACCCATCTCTCACCATCCTGGGCTCCTGTAACCACCATCCTTTTCCTGTAGCTCATGGGTGCAAGATGGAGGCAGACACAGGGAGGGATACATAACCAGGCTGCATGCCTTCTGAGGTGTCTCAGCTACAGAGAATGCCTCTCTGACCACAGGGCCTGTGTCTGACACTGTACAGAGCCATTGCAACAGGGCTTTGTACAATGGTGCCTGCAGCTACCCCCATGCTCAGGCAGCCCAGCTCCCACCCTTTGCACCCCTGCAGTGGAGGGACTTCCACAGTGTATGGAGAGGAGGGTGTCCTAGGCAGACACTGTGGTGTCCCCACACACAGAGAACACAGAAACAGTGGGACTATAGCAAAGGTCACCTCACTGCCTTGCTTGTGATCCTTTCCCAGGCAGTAAAACCACCGTGGCACCTTGTAGGGGCTCTTTCAAATGCTTCCCAAGCTTGCACCCAGCACCAGAGCACCAGAGTTCTGGGCCTGGAGTTCATCTGTGGATTACTTCCCTGGTTTCTAGCATCACAGTTTCCTAGCATCTCAACTCATATTGACAGAAGATCCGTTCTCCTGAGCACTCAGCCCTGGGCTCATCCATGCCTGGGCTGACCATTGGCCCTGCAGAAGACCCCGGCTCTGTTCCACTTAACTTACAGGATCTGCTCCCCAGGCAGCTTGGGTCTGGGAGGAGAAGCTCCTCAAACTGAAGGCATCAAGAGGGGCCAACCAGTGGGACTGGGAATTTCCAAATCCTTGTGGATGCTGCCTCCAAGTTAAAGTCACTGCTGACAGGAACAGGGTCGCACAGCTCAGTTCAACCCGCTGACCAGCAAATTCCTTTCTGCAGAGGCTTCGATTCCCAGGACCCTGTGCAGAGGTAGTTTGCAAAGCCCAACATGGAAAACCCCCGTGTCTGGGAAGGGAAACGCACTGCCAGGCACAACATATAGAAATGTCGAACAGCAACACATTTCTTGGGACACGGGAAAGAATTGCTGGAAGCCGGCGGCACACGAGCTGGGCAGGCTGCCTGCTGGCTGCTGCACTGTCCCTGGCCTTCAGCGAGGCCGATGGGAAGAGCAGGGTAAGCACAACATGCTGGGAAGGGCAAGGAAAAACTCCCTGGGAGTGCGCAGGTGCTGAAGCCAGATGGGTTGGGAGAGGGTCTTCAGCCTTGAAAAGTTTGTGCCACACACACTCTGATGGAAAATTGATATCCCAGCTGGGTGTGGGTTAACACTTTGGCTGCTAACATGGCTGCAGAGTGGCTCAGGTTCAGGGCAGGATGCTGAAGATGTTCAGGGGCTAAGCAATCAGGCTGAGAGGGACTTGAGCAGACCCTGCACCCTGGAACAGTGATCTCTTCCCACAGTATCCTCCGAGGGATGTGCACATTGGCCTTGCTTGAACCCAGAATCAAGCAACTGGGCAAGATATGTATTTTGTGTCCCCTCAGAAAATACGTGGTCAGCACTGCTCAATTCTCAGCCCCCCTGATCCAGGCACATGGGATCCTTTGGGCTGTGGCTGTTGTGAGTGTGCACTATGTCACCAGAAAATATACGGGTGATGGCTCAGAGCTTGTCACTCTGTGGCACACTTGGTCTCTGTGGAGACCTCCATGGGGTGGCCAAGAATTGCCTTGGAAAGTGGACAAGGCAGAGAGCGGGAGACACTTCAAGGAAGAGAGGTTCAACTGTTGTTTGCACAACCCTCCAAAAAGGGTCCCTCTCAGCTAGTCCTCAGCCTTTCCACCAACCACAGGCACAACCCTCCCTCTTCCATCAATAAAGGAAGCACATCAATACTCCAGAAATCCCATGGGTACTTGTACGGAAGTGTAAAACTCAGTGGAAACTACTGGCGCCAACCCAGCCTTCACTGAAAGTGGAGATGTAACAAGTCATAAATCCTCTCGTGGCAAAGCGAGCAGCAGGCGCTCCCAAAGCAGGGCAGGTGTGTGCCAGCCGAGCTGGAGCTCTGGGCAGTGGGAGATGGGTGGGTTGGACAGGGACTGTCCGGGTTGGGATGAGCAGCTCCGTGCACTTCGTGTGAAGGCATCGCTCTGGCATGTGAGTTCACAAAGACTCGAGAAGCCGCTGGGAAAAAAAGCTGTCTGAGTGTTGTTGGAGAGGAAGCTGCTCCTTCTCTGTCTTGGGATGTCGGATTTTGACACCAGGCAGAGCCTAGCTGCAGACACCCGGCAGCCCGCTCTGCCCCACGCTTCTGGCACGAGCTCAGCTCCATGGGGAGGAGATCCTGAACCAGCTTCCAGAGGAAACAGCAGCTGACATATTCAGTGAGTCTATCGGTGGGGGGGGAGGGCTCTGTGTGTGGAGACCAAGGAATTAAAGACAGCCAAAGGGAAATGAAACAAAACATTGGGAAAGCTCTGGAGATTTTGCAAAAGACATTACAGCAAGTAATCCAGTAAACTAGGAACTGGATATGCTTCAGCCAAAAAGCATATCCGGAAAACACCAGAGAAGGGCTCTGCTCCTTGTGGTGGCTCAGCCAGACACCCCAGCCAAAGAAGCAGCTGCCAAATGCCCAGGCAGTGGTAGAAAAGGCAAGCAGGAGAGAGAAAGAAAAGAGAGATGGAGCCCCACAGCAGGAGGAGGTGTCAGGCACCCACAGAAGGCAGAGACCCACCGTGTTGCCTGACAGCTTCATGGGCCATGAGCATCAGGGCTTGGCATCAAGGCTTGGCATCAAGGAGCACCACTGCCAGGAGGACACCTGAATAGTGGTTGGCCAAGCTGTTCCCAGCAGCCTGAATGGAAAGGAAACAGCTGCTGGAAGAGAGGGAAGTGGATAGGGGGGCTCTGGGAGTTCAGCTTTGCAGGGGATAATTCTCTTCCTGCCCGGATATAGTTAACAGATAAGAAAAAGTTACATACTCCAAACCTAATTATAACTGATTATTATGATCAGTAATTCAGAGCAGTAGGGCAGAACAACAGAGGCTTCAGAACTTGGCAGCAGCTGGTTCCACCATGAGGCCAGAACTAGAAGACATGAGGAGGGATCTGAGGGTCATTTTGGCACCAGGCAAGCACGATCTATGCAGAGGGGACAGCCTGCACCACCGAGGAGACCTGCACAATGCAGAGCAACCTCCTCCCAGGCACACACACGGCAGGGACTGGCCCAGGCACACCAAGGACCTGGAGAGTCAAGACTGGCTATGTGACCTGGCCATCATCAAATCAGTGTGCCCATGCAGAGGACACATGCCTAAACCTTGGGAAAAACATCCTTTGGAGCTGGGACCCTGCTCAAGATGCTGCGGCCAGCCAGCATCTGTGGTTCAGCGGGTGGCTGCAGGCAGTGTGTGACGGGCTGGGAGCAGTGTGAGGGGCTGGAAATTCCCTTTGGGCATGGGGATAAGGCAAGCATCTGTTTAGAGCAAGGGAGGAGCCGCAGGGCCAGAAGCTGGGACACCTCCCGGCAGCAGCCACCTGCAAGGCCCCAGAGGTCTTGCAATGGCAGCTCCAGAAACGTCACCCAGACAGTTTGAGAGATTCTCTTTGACAGTATCTGGCTCAGGCATGAAGTCAAAAGGCAGACACACCATCATACCCACCGATGGGCTACATCCCAGTGCCTTGGCAGCAGAGCAGGCCAGGCATGCTGCAGAGATCTGGAGGGGTCCATGGCTGCCAAACGAAGTGCAGGCCCTGTTCCATGTCCTCCAGGACTGGCTGCCTGTAGTCACAGTCACAAAGGGGAAATGCCCCACCAAGAATACCATGAGGGCTGCAGCCCCAATTTCCAACTGTGCAGGACTCTGCTTGAGGACTGAAGGTCCCTGTGGTAGTTTGTAAACCCCCCATGGTGCCCCAAGGCAAGGTTATTGAGGCAAGAAAGAGCTTTGTGAGACCAGCTGGTACAGATGGCATTTATCAGCACAGGGAGACCATCCTCAGGACAGGTTGCCCAGAAAAGCTGTGGATGCCCCATCCCTGGCAGTGTTCTAGGCCAGTCTGGATGGGCAGTGGAAAATGTTCCTGAGCAATCTGGTCTAGTGGAAAGAGTTCCTGCCCATGGCAAAGGGGTTGGAATGAGATGATCCTAAGGGTCTTTTCCAACACAAATTATTCTGTGGTTGTATATTTCTCTGCTGCTCTCTCCATTGCCTGCAGCTACCTCCCACAGAACAGCAGATCCCTTACAAAAATACCACAGCCCCTGAAGCCTCTCAGGACATAGCTCTGGCAGATGTGGTCTATCCCATTCCTTTTGGATTTCTTTCTCCACTCAGTGGGGAGATGAGGCCAGATCCAAATCTCCCCATGGGTTTCCAGACACAAAAACTGTACTGCCTGTTCCCATCTCTTCCTGCTGTTAGGTTCAAGGCTGAGGTGGGCAGGACATCTTCCACCAACAACTAGGGACAAGGGGGAATGAGTTCAAATGGAAAGAGAGTAGGTTTAGATAAGATAGTAGGAGAAAAAATGTTCACTGTGAGGGTGGTGAGGCACTGACACAGGTTGCCAGAGAAGTTGTGGATGCCTCATCCATGGAGGTGTTCAAGGCCAGGTTGCATAGGGGTCTGAGCAGCCTGGTCCAGTGGAAGTGGAAGGCCCATGGCAGGGGGGCTGGAACAAGATGATCTTCAAGGTCCCCTTCCAACCCAGTGAACCCACAGCAGAGGCCTCACCCTCCCATCACATGCCTGGGGTAACACAGCCTTAGCTTAAAATAGGCTGATGAGCTGTTGTGGGTTAACCCCAGTAAGCAGCTAAACATATGGCTCACTCAATCCCTGCCAAGTGGAGTGGAGGAGAGAATCAGAAGGGTAAAAGTCAGAAAACTCATGGCTTGAGATAAAAGAAGATTTAATAGGTAAAGCAAAAGCTGCGTGCACAAGAAAAACAATACAAGAAATCAATTCTCTACATCCCATCAGGAGGCAGGTGTTTACCACTTCCAGGAAAGCGTTCATCATGCTGATGAAGTAAATACTTCATCACGTGTGGTGGCTGTTTGGAAAGACAAATGCTGTAACTCCAAATATCTGCCCTTCCTCTTTCTTTCCCACACATTTTATTGACCACAACACCATTGGTATGGGGTACACGTTTGATCTGTTGGGGTCAGCTGTTCCAGCTATGTCCACTCCCTGCTCCTCATGTACTCCCAAATTATAAAGAAAGGCATTGAGACTATCCAAACACTGTTCAGCAATAACAAAAACATCCCTGTGTTATCAACACTGTTTCTGATTACAAATGTAAAACACAGCACCGTATGAGCTATTTTGAAGAAAATTCACTCTTTCCTGGACAAAACCAGTACTGTCTTCACCCTTTATTTAATACCATTTAGGTTATGTTCAGATCCCACACCACCCAATACCTCCTTGTTAACTATCACCTCCCCCCTTTCCCACCCTTTGATTTATAAAACAGGCATCAGTCCTTAGCCTATTGGCCATCCCTGTAAAACAGCTACAAAATGACCACTGAATTCACTTAGTCCATGCCTTTGGGCTCCATCTGTTATGGTGGTCACTGGGACGGGAGAGGGAGTGTGTTGAGTGGAGTTACTGGGCACCAAAGCCAGCTCAGATGGGGCCACTGCTGCATTTGCACCACTTCTCATGAGGCACATCCTTCACTGGCTCAGGGACTCCTGATACAGGAATTCCCACAACATGCAACTCAAATCCCAGGGTACCACAATGCGAGGTGACAATTTCCACCCCGGTCTCTCAGGGTGTAACACTGTGATGAACCCCTCCCCTTGCCCCTGCTCTGCTGTAGACTTATCATGGGCCACAATTCCTTTAGGGGAGAGCCTGCTGTGATGTGCAGATGTTTATGGCCCCACAGATTTTGAGGTCTTCCAGCATGGCCTTATCCATGGCCACAGGTGCCTCACTGAGTATCTGCTGCAACATGGACATACCCATGGCCAAAAACACCTTGAGGTGAAGCAGACCCACACTCCAGGGACACATCTATAGATAACAGTCCTTTTTCTAGCAGTTCACACTGAAGTTCCAGCCTGCCCAATACAGCAGCACAGGAACAGCAGTGGTGCCCTGGCTATCTGCCAGGCCAGGCCCATTGGCATGGATGTTATCAGAATGCTCCCAGGCACAGCAGAGGAAGGTGACAAGCTGCACAGTACTGCAGCAAACTGCTGAAGCAAAAAGCAGCCACTGAGAAGCACTAGGCTCCAGTATACAGTCAGGCAAGCAAGCCCCATGGCAAGCACAGGAGCTCTGCCCACTGGCAGCTAAATAACAACAACAGATATAAATTAGTCTAACACGCTCCAATCAAATCTGTCATTATCTCAAACCCTTTGAGCACCACACTGGATGCCAAAAAAGGCCTTTATCCCGGACAAAACCAGTACATTTGCCACATGAATACTTTTCTATTCTATGCTTAGTGCTCCGCAGCTCACTCCAACTATGCCCAGGCTGTGGAAGCCTCAGGTAAGCACAAACAGCAAGAGCCAACCTCCTTCTGCCACTGAGGTCAAGATACAACAGTCAGGGAGATTTAATTTGATAGACATGAAAGATGGGAGCAATGGTTATGTTCACCTTGTCCGACCGCAGGCCAGGAGCTATCATCAACATGATCGATCAAGTCCATTCCTCTTCTGTAAGCACAGCCCAGAGAGCCCTGCTGTCATGCCATCAGCATGTTCAGTATCAATAATTTCAGTGGCCAAAATAACCTGTACTTACAAAATGTGTGTCTGCCACAAACACCAGGGAATCAAAAGCAGGGCACTGGAGCTGATGTGCCCTTGTGCACATGAGCACCCGGGCAGGACTGCTGACATCACCCAGCTTTGGAGTCAACCTTTCAGGAAAAAAAAGGGATAAGGCCTTGAAAAAAGGATGAGGAGGGACACACCTGAAGGATGGGATGACATCCTGTCCTGGTTTCCAACCCAGGACACATCCAGAAGGATAAGCTCTAGAAGTGGACCCATGGGAACATCATGGGCTTTAACCAGGATGTGCAGTGCTGGTGCTGCACCTGGGTCAGGACAACCCCCGGTACCAGCACAGGCTGGGCATGAACAGACTGAGAGCAGCCCTGCCCAGAAGGGCTTGGGGATGCTGGTGGGTGAGAGGCTGGACATGCCCCAGCCATGGCACTCACAGCCCAGAGAGCCAAACGTGTCCTGGGCTGCATCCAGAGCCCCGTGGGCAGCAGGGGAGGGAGGGGATTCTGTCCCTCTGCTCTGCTCTGCTGAGACCCACCTGGAGCACTGCATCCAGCTCTGGGGTCCCAGCAGGGGAAGGACAGGGACCTGCTGGAGCTGGAACAGAGGAGGGCACCAAGTTGATCAGAGGGATGGAGGACCTCTCCTAATAGGAAAGGCTGAGAGCTGGGATTGTTCAGTCTGGAAGAGAAGACTTCAAAGAATTGTGGCATTCCAGTACCTGAAGTGAGCCTACAAGGAAGATGGAGAGAAACAATTTACAAAGGCATGTAGTGACAGAACAAGGGGGAATGGCTTTGAACCTAAAGAGACTAGGTTTAGGTTAGATATTAGGAAGAGGGTGGTGAGGCATGGGCACAGGTTGCCCAGAGAAGCTGTGGATGCCCCATCCCTGGCAGTGTTCAAGGCCAGGCTGGATGGTGTTCTGAGAAACCTGGTTGAGTGGAAGGCATCCTTGCCCATGGGGGAGGGGTTTGGAGTGAGATGATCTTTAAAGTCCCTCCCAACCAAAACCATTCTATGATTCTGTGCTGCTGGCTCATATCCAAGCAAGAACCTCCATTTGTGGCACTGGGGAAGCTTTAATAGATGTCTCTAATGGGGTAGGAGAGTGGTGTGCAGCCTTCACAGGCTCCCAAACACATAGTGACCCACCAGATTTGTCCAATGACAATATTCATCAAGCCCATTTGCCATCTCAAAGCTGCAGAGCCAGCCCAGAGGGCTGTGAGCAGTTCACCATCACTCTGGCCATGGTAAACAGTCTGTTCCCCACGGTAACTGTGACAGGGAACTCTCTCACAGGTACAACATCCAGTTTCCATGACAAACACTCCGCAGAAGTGAAGAAGAAACACCAGGTACAACTTCCATCTCGTATATCACAAGGAAATCCTACAATGGGCAGCTAGGACTCACAGCTTTCCAAGGAAGGAGAACAGGTGTCATTTGTGGAGACAGGAGAGTATCTCCAAATCCCCACACACCACCCTCAGGTGGTGCCATCAAGTCACAACTCAGGATGAATCTGGCCCAAATATCCACTGTAGCCCTGTGCTCCCAAATCATGAGCAAATTCTCACTCCACAGGAAAAATTGCACTGGAAAAAGGATCTTATCTGGAAAACAGTGAGGAAGTTGGCATCTCTTCTGAAGAAGAGCCAAAATCTTTACTCTCTAAACAGGAAAGGTGAAAGAGAAATCTGCTTTGGCCTATCTGGTACTTCCCACAGCCCAGAGCTGCTCTGTCCTGATGGACTGGTGTGTTCTGTCTCCATCTTGTCATGTGTCTCCAGACCCTTGGCAGGCAGACGCTCTCAGGAGGTCACCCAGCTTTTGGCCATACAGCTCTTCCCTAGCTGTAAACAGCCTCTCACATGATCCCCGGCCCCAAGGGGAATTTCCATCCCCTCTCACTGGTCCTGGACCATCACGCATTGCCTGCAGCCACACACCAAACTCCGGAGCTCAAATCCTGGCTGGCTCAGCGTTTTCCCTGTGGGCTGGTGGGTGCCTCTTCTCTGCTGGCTCCCCTTAGTCACACCCATTCAATGTGACACACGGAGCCCTTTCCCCTTTGCTGAGGGCAGCAAGGTGGTCTCAACACAGCCAGGGCTGTTGTGGCATGTTCCCACTGGAGAGAGGGACATCCCTGGGCATTCCAAGCTGGTCTGTCTCTGGTGGCCCAGCTGGATACCTCTGCACCCAAGGGGCCCCGCACAGTGCACTCCCAAGGTCCAACTCTACATCTTAGGAGCAGGGGTCCCATTCCTGCCTCCCCCCCAAGGGTCTTGTCCCAATACCTTGGCTGTAGAGCAGACCCTGCATGTTGCAGAAGTCTGGAGTAGCTCAAGGTTTGCCAAGATGAGATTCAGACCAGATTATGCCCCATGTCTCCCACCAGTAACTGACTGTGGTTGTAATCAGCAAGGGAATTTCACACTCCTAGAAAGATCACAAGGGCCATGGCCCTAATTCCCATCTGCACAGGGCTCTGCTCCAGTGCTGAAGGTCTCCGTGAGAGTTGCCAGCATTGCAAAACAGCCTCCCTGGAGGGAGAGCGGGAAGATGTACAAACTAGCAGCAGAGAACTGTGCAGTGTCGAAAGCTTTGGGGATGTTCTGCTCTCTCTGAACTCACCCTGTGCTCCCACCTCTGGAAGCAGGACCGTCAGGGGTCTGCAAGCCCAGGGCCCACTCCCCTGCTGACCTGCATGCCAGCTGCCCAGAGTAAGGACCTTTGCATTAAAATCCTAGGAAACCAAACTCTCTTCCTTCCTCACCGCACAATGCAGCATCCCTTCATGATACAACAATCAAAGCTTGGTGGCCAGAGATGGAAACTCAGAGTTGGAGCTAAAATCCAGAGCAGGAGATGCAAGGAGCAGAGTTCAGAACATCTCCTGCTGCTTCTGGATGGGCATGGAGAGAGGGCATGGGTATTTGTGATGCTGTCAGTGCTGTGGGGTTTAGAGCTGCAGATAAGGAGCTTCAAACCCCACACAGGCAACCCCTCCCAATTTATCTCATGCCTCCAATATCATGAAAGGGGCACCTCAGACTTTTTTGACAGCAGGATGTCCCTTGGAGCATCACCTGTATTTCCCCTTCCAAACAGTAGGACCCCAACAGCCCCACACCTGCCCTTGCCAGAGGAGTTACAGCACACAGGAGCAGGGAATGAGGATGCAATCCTCAGCACGGCCACACCACAGCCTGACAGGATACTCTGAACACACCTGGCGTGAGAGACTCCCTCCCTGCTGCTGCAGAAGTTGTGTGACCACCTCACCGTGTGCCAGGACAGCACCAACACAGGTGAGGATTGGTCAGATTTAGGGAGTAGGGTTTGGAGCACAAATGCAAAGGTGATTGAAAATACACAAGACACTACCTCACACCTCTGCCTGTCTAGCTTCTCCAGAAATTAAACTCTGTTCAGGGGACCCCAACAGGACCCAAACATGCCACCCCAACAGGACCCAAGCCCCATCCCACTAACCCAATCTCCTCCCAGTCTCTCATTAAGTGCCTTTTCACCTTCCATCGCCATGATGTTGGCTTCTCGCTGCCTGGAATAATAGATCTTTCTGGAAACTAATGAAATTTCCAGTTGCCCACATATCACCAAGAACTAAAAAATTAAGTCTTTCTTAGGGATAATGAGCCCTTGTGGAGTGTCCAGCTGAGATCGCACACAGCCGCTTTGGCAAGAGCTCCTCAAAGATAAGGGTAATGCTCCAAACATCCAAGCAGCTCTTGGAGGTCAAGTTGTTCTCCCTTCCCACTTGATGTTATCTGCCTTGGGATCTGCTGGGTCACACTGAGACTTCCAGAAAAAATTCTGTCTTATTTTAAAAGTTTTGATTTCCAGAGACGTTCTGCAGCTTGAGTGAGTGCTGGGGAATAAGTGCCTCGCCAGACATGTGCACCATCTTTCTAGTCACCCCTGTACCCCTGTCAAATACTGGCATAACATTTTCTTCTAAATCTTCTGGAAATTCCTGCTGTCCTGAGACTTGGCTGGTGCCTCTCCTCATCATGTTTTGCTGGAGGAGACATTTTATATATGCTAAAGAAAGTGATGTGGGACATTAGAAGAGCTTTTCTGTCTGAAGTGCATTAGAAGTGCATCCTGTCTGACACTGTACCCCCAAACCTCCTCTTAAGGACCTCCTTGAAACACTGTGCTGGGTTCGTTCACCTCCACCACAGTCCCTGGACTGTGAGACACTCCAGAGTGCTGGCCTTAGGCTTGCCAAGAAGAGATGGCTGCAGAAGGCTACAGCTGGTAGACCTGAAGCCCAGGCCCACCCCAAGCCCACTGGGGAATCAGCAGCATCCCTTGTGGGTCTCCATGAAGACAGCAACACCTCATGCCCCAAAGCAATCAGAGTGATCTGTGGTCTGCACTGTGCAGGGCTAAGACTGAGCAACCCAGTGGTCTCCTCCAGCTTTAAACACCAGCCCATTTAAGCAGAAGCCCAGCCAAACAAGAAACAAGGGAAGGTGTGGCACCCACACTTTCTTTTGCCCTCATTTCCCAGCCAGGGGTCTCCTGCCCATCCATGGATGCCAGAGCATCTGCTGGGCAGTCACACTACCTGATCCCTTCTCCCACTCCGAGGATGCCCACATAAAGAGCTGTCCTTCCAGTCCCTCGGTACTAAATGCTGCAATTTCTGGGAAGCTTTGGATCTCACATATGTTTGTCCCACTTCCCCGGCTCGCCAGCTGCCCAGCTGTTCCTTTCCATTTGAGCTAATCACAGAGATTAAGGCAAAGACCCAGCCTGGAAGGTTTGCAAACAGTTCCAGTCTGTTTCTGCAAGCAGCTTTTGCAGTCACACTCGGGCACAAAAGCACATGGGCTAATAAACCCTGGGGCATCTGTGAAGGGAATTCCCAGGAAGGGCTAGGTGCTATCCCAGGCAGGTTAGCCAGCCACCAGCTTAGGAGCACGGCAAACCACAGGGTGCCCAGGCACACACCCTTCAAAGGGGAAGGAAAGGGAGACAGCAAGGCTGGGGAAAAGGTGCCAGAGCTGTCAGAAAGGATTCATGTCTGTAACACATCTCACCAGAAGCCTGGGTCCCAGTGTCCTGTGTTTCCCCTGGAACTCTGCCTAGCTGTCCCCTCCATCCTTCCGAGCACATAAACACCCTCACCCCTCAGGGAGGGGGCAGCCCACCATCCTCCAGAGCTCAATGGAGCTGAGCAGCCAGCTCAGGGCAGAGTGGAGCCTTCATCACAGTCCTCCCAGCCAGATTCCTCTGTCCTTGTGCTGTCCCATGCCTGGAGGCAGCAGATGCTCCCTGGAGCTGTTCATTAGTCAGTCCACTCTGGATTTTGCAGCCCTCAAACCGTTGTGGCCCAGACACCCCTAGCCACCACCCCCGAAAAGCCATCCTGCGTCTATCAAGCTGTGTGCTGAGGCTTCTGCAGCCTCTCCCCAAGTCAAAGCCTCTGCCCCTGTCAAAGCAAACAGGCTGTCCTCTCCCCACTTACAAGCTTGAGGGCTCACTCTGGACCCCAGACCATCTGTATGTTTGCCACTTCATGAAGCAAGCAGCTTGCAGCTGGCTTTGCTGTGATTGCACAGGGAAAGAAGGGAGTGCAGCCATCTGGGGTTCCTGATGGACTGCAGCATAGGATGAACAGTGGAGAAACATGACCCCTGAGTCCTGAGGGATGGACACAAGGGTGAGCTGGGCAGGAAAGTGCAGATAGATGCTCCCACAAGGGGGACTGGTAGTTGAAATGTGATGTTCTCCCATACTGTGCAGTATGGTGCAGAAGATCCCCCAGTATTGCTGCTTTTGGCGTGAGGGAGACATTTCCTTGAGCAGAGGAAGAGCCTGTAGGAGCATGACAGTGGGATAAAGTGCACTGCTCCGATGCCCACGTGCTTTGAGGACACAGAGTGCCTGATATGCTGACACCAGGCCAGGAGCAGAGCTCACAACCCATTTCCTGCCCGTGCAGGGACCCGAACAAGCCTGACAAGCTCCAGGCACTTCGAATGGGGAGGTCTGTCCTTCTCTCCTTCCTCTCCCTGCCACCAGCCCCCTCGCTCTCCCCAAGGCCAGCACAACACAAGGCTGGGGGAATTTACATTTGGCCTTGATTGCAGCCATGCCAGGACCTCCCCTGCCTGCCCGTGGGTAGCTCTGAAGGCCGGCAACAAGCGGTGCTTGCGCTGTTGCCACACACGAAGCTCAGGCTACGCACAGCCGGATTTTGGCAGGGCACAAGGTGACCAGAGATCTCGATGACCCAGATGCAAGGACCCCGAGTGCCCCATCTGTGGTGTCTCAGATACAGAAGATCCCATCCCCTCCTCAGCTTGTCCAGCTGTTCCCAGTGTGATGTCTTCCAGGCATGAGAACCCAAAGTTTTGCCGGTAATACAAACAGAACAACTTGGACTCAAAACGTGGTCAGTTCAACCAGAAACATAGCTCAGATTTAGAAGGGAGATTTTGAGACAAACAGCTAAATTAATTAAACTGAGGAACACAGTCAGAGGAAGAAACATTAAAAGTACTTTCAATTGTTTTTTTTCTATTCTTCTTTTTTTTTTTTTTTTTAATAAGAATGTTCCTGAAAGCCATATGGGTGAAAGTTGAAAAACATGGGTTTTCCAGTCAGGAAAGCTGCCAGAGGAGCACTGAGGACCCCAAGACAGCCAGGGAACACTGGGAACCCACAGCACTGATGAATGCTCTCTCCCTGAGCCATGGCAAGATAGGCAACAGTTTCTTGTCCATAGGGAGGACAAAATCACCCGGAGAATCACGGGAACATGATCAGACAGAGCAGCTTTTTGGGTTACTAACTGTCCATGATGAGGGGCAAGCAAGAATAAAAGGAGACAGAGGAGAGCACACAGACATGACTTCCCAGCTTTGTAACCTTTGGGACACTTGGGAAGAGACAAACTGCAATGGCCTTTCTGTTTGTCCCTCTTCCCCACTGGTTTGTCCATAGCTGCAGCCCCTGGTCTCTCAGCCAAGAAACCAGGGGTCACCTACAGCTTCAGAAAACTCTCTTGCTTTGGTTCCTCCTGTTTTATTACTGCAGTGTGACTGTGTTGTCCTGAAGTGATGTCTGGGATGCAGTGTTACCACTGTAACATCCCTGCATGTGCTGGTAGATTGTCTGCACACTCTGTTGCAGGCTTCTGGGCCAGGCCAGCTAATGCCAGGCTAAGTGTATGGCAGTGAGCAGGGCCAGGGACCATCCTCGAGGGATGGGGGAATGCGGCCACTCCATCTAGGGATGAGAGAGCTCGGCCCCAGGCTGTCCCTGCCAGCTGGCCGGGGTGCCTGGTGGCTTTGTTGTGCACATTTAATCATCTCATCCAGACACAGCAGCTCCTTCATTAATCACCAGTGAACACGGGTCCCTCCAGATGCTGAGACAGCCCAGACATCTTCCTTGCCCTGTGCATCCTACCATGCCCTGATTTACAACCTCCTTCCTCTGAGGCGTAGGCGTAATGTCATGCCCTGCTCCATTCCTGATGCAGACATCAGCAGCCCATGCTTTTTCCCCTAGAAGGCAGTTCTGGCCACCAGCACCTGAGCAACTCAGCCCCCAGCCCTGCACAGGGTCCCCTGGCCCCACACCACTCTCAGACCCTTGTCCCACAGCCCTCTGCATGAGGCCAAAGCACTTGCAAACTCTTTCCAAGCAGCTCCATTAATTTCCCCTTTCCCATTTCCTTTAGAGCTGGCAGAAGAGCATGTTGGATGAATCCAAATCCAGAAGGATATGATAGAAATTAGCTTTATTTCCTATCCAAGCTTGTCTGACTCCTTATGCTGTTTGGTCCTGCTTTTCTCCACCAGGTCCAAGAGTCTTGTGCTCCAAGCAGGTCCTTGCCAAGACCAATTCTCCTCCAGTCTTGGACCCGGCACCAGGGAGTTGGTAGAGGAAGCCTGAGGTAGAGCACGCTGTCTTCCCACCAAGTATCCAGCTTTCCTTTATCCCTCCTCCGTGCTCTCTCTGCACAAGACCACTTTCAGTTGCTGATCTCCCCAGTCTCCTTCCTACACCTTCACAGAGTGACAAATCGACCTCAGGAACTCACAAAGCAGACAAGGTCTCAGTCCAACCTTCCATACAAAGCAGGGACAGTGGAGGGGATCAGGGAATCACAGAATCACTTTGGTTGGATGGGGTTGCACAGGATGCCCATCTGCATCCTGAAATCATTTAAGTCTGGAGATCCTTCCAGCTCTCCAGACCCCTCTTCAAGTACATGACTTTGCCCGTGGGGGTAATTTTCCCATGCCACAAGCTAGATCACTCTCTCATGCCACTCCTGCATTAAAAGGTTGGCTCCATCTTCTCAATAATCCGCCCACAGATGTTGGGGAGCTGCTCTTGGGTCTCCCCAAAACCACCCCTTCTCACAGGTGGACAAGCCCAGCTCCCCAGCCTCTCCTTGCAGGGCAGGAGCTTCAGCCCAAGCCATTTTAGTGGCTTCTGCTCCAGTGAAATCGCTCCAGTTTATCCATATTTCTCCTGTACTAAGAGGGCTGAAACCTGAACACATCACCCAGATGTGGTGTAATGAGAGATCAGGAAAGGAAAGCAATCACTTCCTGAGATCAGCAGGAAAGAGTTGAGCCCTTCTGCCTTTTAGCAGCTCAGTGGTGTTGCCAAAATGATTGCTGTGGCAGCGTAAAAATGATGGTCAGCTTTTGTGTGTCAAAGAATATGTGAGTGATGTCCAGAACAGCAGCAGCCCCATGCTTCTGTGTTGCCCAAAAGCAGTGGAGGAGATCTTCTGCAGACAACAGATCCAGAAAAGGACCAGGTTTCCAGCCTCTATGGATGTCTACAGGAGTGAAGCAACTGCAGGACGCATTCTCCTCAGTCTCAAAAAGCCTACAGCCTGGAGGAGCCATCAGATGAGCTTCTCACAGTGCCAGGCCTCGCTGGTGGCTCTGTAGGTGCCCAGTCCTTGCAATGTTTTAGCTCCTTGATTGTCCCCTTGTGCCTGCAGATTTCATCTACAATCATTTAATATTCATTTCCTATCATGCCGAACGTCATCAAGTCCAGAACTGGTCCTGGAGGAATACCCTGGCAGGTGCCACCTCCTCGTAGATGGCTCCTGGCTACTGACCTGAGCCACCTCCTGCTTCTCCCCAGTCAGGGCAACCTGAAGTCTCCAAACTCTCCCAGAGGCTCTCACCTCCACTGCATTTCTAGTGTATCTGGAATACCTTTCAGAGAAGAGGAAATGACCAGAAATGGCTGTAAAAAGCTGTGGAATGGACAAAAAAAGTTGGAAGTTATTCTGGAGATCTGTTTTGTGTGGTAGGCTGACAAGAAGCCACAACTAAGCACTGTTAGGATGTTTCCTTTGTGGGGGACAGTTCTGCAGGTTCGTGAGCAAACCTCCAAAGGGCTGCAGAAAAGAGAAGCCCCATTAAAATCCATGCACACCAAAAAGGGCTGCTGTCGCCCAGCAGCAATACACAGGGCATCCCCATGTTGAGGGAGAAGTGATCTCTCCCCACAAACTTCTCATCACAAGGATGGAGGAGGCAAAATTGACAAAGGGCCCCCTTCCCATGGAATGAATACCCATTACCCTTTAAAACCTCATGTGGGAATTGCATCGGCTTTGCTTTACCCTGCTCGTGCTTTTCCCAGAAAGAGCAAGCAGCCAGTCTTCTTTCAAGACGCTTGTAATAAGAGCCGTGTCATCTCTGTGGGCCTGACTCACATGAAGGATGTTCTGTGCTTCGGGGAACGTGGATGCCTGAGCAGAGAGATACCCACCAGAGGTCTGTCAGCCCCAGCACCTCCTGGGAGCACCAGGGAAATTCCAGTTGTAAGAAAAATAAAGACTATTGCAGCTAAGATGCCTCAGCCCATTTTTACAGGGCTCTTGGGTATAATTTATGCGGGCAGCTACTTTTGAAATATTTGCCCTTGGTGTATGTCTTTTAGCATCCCCTATAGTGCCTGATAAACTGGAAAATATTTCACAGTCTTCCTTATTTCTTCCCAAACACTGAATGTAGACATTGCTTTCCTTTCTGCATCTTGCATAACAGCGTTTTCTTTCTTTTGGAAAATAGATTTAAAAGATGAGGATGTGTTTTTGCAGTACCTCTTCATCATTGTCATTGCTGTGGTCAGCCATGCATGTTTCCCAGAAGCATTCACAGTTTTATACTTCTCAACTTTCCATTTGCACCTGCTCATGCCAACCAGCTCGTTTTGGGCAGCTGCTCCCCCCTTTTTATTTTTGCTGAGCACACCAATGAACCCATGCACCAGCACAGGCATGACCCACAGCCACAGTTCCAGTCCCTCCAGCCCAGTGCCCCCTGCACTGTCCAGGCTCAAGGGGCTTGCAGCCATGCCAAGATCCCAGGGAGCAGGCAGACCCCAGTTCTTCAGGGGCTTCTCTCCCTGGGTCAGGTCCATGTTGCCCAGGCTCTCAGGGGAGTGAGGCTCAGCTGAGCTCCACAAGAGTGGCCAGGCTGGGGGAAGGAGCAGGACAAATTGTGGAGCAGTAGGGGCAGAGGTGCACCAGGCTGAGGCAGCAGCCCCACTGCAGCTGGAGGAAGCACTGCCATGACAGTCACCAGGCACTGGGTGGGCAAGGGATGCAGTGCAGGGCATGAGTCAGTCTCGCAGGGCTGCTGACCTGTGACCTGCTCTGGCTAAGCCAGACACTTTGCACACAGGAGCCAGTCACCACCTGTGGGAATTTGGGCAGCAGCCAGTGCAACCTCACCATGAACCACTGCACTGTTCCAGAAAGGTTCACAGCTTCATCTCCAGCCATTTTCCTGCTGTGTGCTTGCTGCTTGTCTCCTGGCTCAGCTCCAGATTTGAGAGGACAACAGGCACGGCAGCATGAGGCTGGCTCCTGTCTTCAACTGTGCATGAGCATGGTGTGCCGGGATGGGTCTGACGGTCATGTTCCTTGGGCAGGGTTCTGATGCCTTGCAGAAGGCATTGGGAGGGGCTGGAAGGACCAGAGACAAACCAGGAGACCCTAAGCAACTTCTCCTCCATCCAGGTGAAGTATCTCACACTGCCTGGCTTGCAGCCCCAAATCTCTTGGTCGTGAAGGGCTTGGTCCTTCAGGACCTGCAGGGACCTGGCTGTGCCTGGAGAACCCAGCCAGCATCCTTGTGTCACTGCCAGCAGGCTGGGAGGGAAGAGTCCAGGTAGTGGGGACTCACAGAGAAGCCATCAGCCTTCTTTGGCAGGATCAAAGCTGATCCTCTTGCCAGTTCGGCTACCAGTCCTGCTGCCTTAATTGGCCAGGCTGGAAAGGGCTGTGAGGGCTGATGGACAAAATGACAATGCACAGGGACTCTTCCTAGTGCCAAGGCAGGTCCCATCAGGAAGCTCTCACACACAGTACTTCCCAGCACTGGCTCCTGGCTGTCACACACAAAGCAGCACGGACCCCGCCCCCCCCAGACAAAGGTCTTGCCTCCCCACATCCCCACAGAAGCTGTAGCCCCCCTCCACAAACTGTGGGGAACCTGCCAGCCATAGCAGATGGCACCTCTTCCCTTGCTAATGAGCCGGCAGGATTTAATTCCTACCTCCCATTAACACTCATTAGAGTGTCACTTGGCCATTCTTCTGTGTCTATCGCATGTCTGCAGCTTTGGCTTCGAGGTGTTAATATGGGGCCACCTCTGGGGTGGCCACCATCCTCCAAGCCACCCTCAGAAGGCTGCTGCCTCACTGTCTCCCAAGCCCTGCCTTCAGTGGGTCTGAAGAAGAGGCAGGAACAAATCAGCACACTGGCACCCATGGAATAGATGGATAGATTCGGTCTTAAACTGCAGACCAAGTCTGGACTTGGGGTTTTCCAGTGGTGTCCCCACCCTCCCTGAAATCCCACAGCCCCTCTAAGGGCACAGAGTCCCAGAAATATGCAGCCAGACCTACCACAGCTTGTTAGGGGACAGAAGTAGGTTACTTTCTGCCACGCATAGAAATGATATGATGCATATTCATCAGTTACAGTTGTGCCGCGATTACAACAGTCGCATAAATTGCAGGTTTGGGGATCATCAGCTGCACTCCATGACTTTTTCAGGGCTTCTTCCCTTGAAAAAGAGACGGAAATTGGAGTCATCTCATGAAAAATAAAGGTCAGAGCTTTAAGTGACGTTTTAGAAAAATGCTGTTTACTGTACATTTTTTGCATCCCTCAGGTGAACAATTCAATGATCGGAAGCCTCATCTTATTACTTAAAATTATATTTATCAGCTATAATCATTGTCAATACATTTTTATTCTCAGAAATCAATTTACCAAACTATTCATAGATATGATGGAAACAAATTGAATTTGAAGCCCTGCCTCACAGGATCGATGCTAAGCAGGTCGCTGCATCTGTTTACAAAGGGAAAATATTCTTTCATGCAGCTGTCTTTGAGCATAGTAAAGCCCAGGGAGCTTAAAAGCTTTGAGAAGTGGAGCGGATTTGGGGATTGGCACTCTGCAATCACCCATGAAGGCAGGAGCTGGGGGCAAAGCTGTCCCAGGGCATGAAGCCCTGCCCTCGATTCCTTGTTAAATGAGGCTTGTCACCTCCAGAGCCACTTGTCACCAGCCCGCCCATGCCACTGGCTTGAAAGTCTACCCCAGCCACTTGTCACTGTCTCTCCAGTGTGTGCCTCCTTGCCAGCCTTGCCACGTGATGCTGCATCCCTCTGAAGTGTTGACAGCGTGGTAATGGCTTCACCCAGCAGTGAGACCGCACCCCGGTGTCACCTGCCTCAGGGACCCCACAAAACACAACATCCACTCCAGAGACACCAGTGATATCCCCCAAAATTATTTGGGTTCCTCTTCGCCAGAGGGTATTGAGTTAACCCTGGGGGGCAAATGTGCCTATCCATGACAGATGGGTCTCATCTGAAATACCGAATTTTGGACACAGTTGAAAAGGAAAAAGGATTGAGAAAACACTGATGTGAGCACTATCCATGCAACACGGACTCTGGGCAGTCAGCCCCTGGCAAATACTGATTTCTGCTGCCTGCTTCCTCAAAGAGCTCCAGCACTGCACGTAGCAATGGTCAGCCAAGCTGCTGACCACTCGCTTTTTCACACTTTCAAGTACTGCTGAGGTAGTTTTCTATCCTGAAAGCAGTACAGAAGATGAAGTATTACTGCCTTTCAGTTGCAGAGTGACTGCACAGCAACTCAGAGGGACTGGAAGCATTTCGGTACTCCTATGTTTTGAGGTATATGTTATCACAGAAAAAAACCCCAGGCTCTTCACAGCCAAGTTTTTCATTAATTTTTCATCCAAAAGACAAGTTAATATTCTAGTGTAAAGATCCTTGTTTCCCCAGATGTGTCATTTGAACTATATGTGACTTAGGAAAGACTATGTATTTCTCAAGCAGGTGCTCCAGGTGCCTTGGGATAACACTACAGTTCCTTTATTGCTCCTGCAGTAACCCCTGTATCATCGTCTGTATTTTCACATCCCAGTATCAACAGAGGAAGCTGAGGGAGAGCCACTGTTAGGAGCAATTCAAGAATAGCTTCCATGATCTGTGCATCTCCCTCCAGTGCCAAGGAGCAGGGATAATAACTTCCTTCAATCTGGTGGACGCTCTCCTCCTAATGTAGCCCAGGATGTGGTTTCCCTTTTCCACGACAAGAGTGCTCTCTTGGCTCACGTTCAGCCCAGCGTCCATGATAACACACAGGTCCTTCCCACCACCGCTGCTGCTCCGTGCTCTGCGCCCTGCCTGGGCTCACTGCACCTCAGGGCTGCACTTTGCACCCCCCTTGATGAATTTCAGGGTCTTGGTGTTCACAGTTATCTAATCCCTTTGCACTGAGGCCATGTCAGGTGTCAGCCACCCTTGTCCAGGCTCGGCTGAAGATTCATCCCCTGTATTCCCGTTGCTGACAGAAAGCCCTGTGTCAGCCTCCAGGTGCTTCAGTCATTACTGGCCATCCAGCAGCTGCCAAGCTGTTGGTAGTGTCCTTGGAGTCCAGCACAACTTCCCTTTGGGAAATCCTTGCTTGCCCTTTGCATGCTGACAAGTGAGATGCTGCCCCATGATGGATCTTAAAGCAATACTCACTTCCTGTACTGATCCTCACCAAGTCACACCTCTCCTTCCCCCAGAGAGCACAGAGCCCTTTGACTCCTGCATGGATAATCCCCACCACCCTCCTGCACCCACAGTGCAACAGAAATCACAGAAATTGGGGTTCAGAGACCACAGGATGTCTCTGTGCACCCTCTGCTCTGGCTGAGCCCAGGCAGTACTCCCAGGCAGACAGCAACTCCCTAAAATCTCCTTCAGGATGATCCATCTCCAGAATAAAGATTTGGGTGATCCAGCTGTGACATTTCCGCACAGGCTGGAGCTTTGCATCCCAAAAGCAGCCTCAGCTAGTTTTATACAAAGACGTTAACGAAATTCAGGATATCTTGGTTTTGAAAGCACTGCATAATTGCAAGCTGTTATTGTCTGAAACCGCATTTGCAAGATGCAGTCTCAACAGCCAGGCAGCTTGGGGAAAAGAAGCACTTGCTCAGTGTGGGAGAAGCTCCTGCAGAGGATACAATACCCTTGCCAAGAATTCACAGGCCTTCAGCTGCCCAAGCACCGCAGTTTCCAAGCAGAAACTTGTGGGCAATGTCCAACTCAAATTGCCCCCAGCTCTTGCCCTGAGCTCAGGGTTTTTTTTGTTCCATTCCCCTGTACAGAAACCTTCATCACACCCTCAGCATCAAAGGTAGCAAAGACAACAGTTTCTGGCAAAGGGGCAGGCCTATAAGCCCCCCATCCTGAACTGCAACACCCAGAAAGCTCTGGCAAAGCCTCCATGTATGCATTTCAGCCCCACTCACAGCACTGCTGCAGACTGAGCCCTTCCATGCAAGCACTTGTGACTCCTTCTTGATTCCTTTTCCTCATCTGCCTTGAAAAGCAGAGATGAGACTCGGAAGTGCTGGGTTTGGCCAGGTATTGGCAAGCCTACAGAGATGAGCACTGTTTCAGGCACTCAGTGAAGGGACTGAGGGATTCAGTGAAGGACTAGAGCACCCCAGCAAGAGTATGGCTGGATGTTGTCGTTAGCTTGGTTGTTACCTTTCATCCAAAAAGCTCAGCTACTTTGGGCAGGATCCTGCCTCTGCTCAAGCTCTGATCAATGGCTCAGCAAGGGTTCAAGTGACAGGTTCAGTTGCTCCCTGTAGGACATTCCTCATTCAGGAGAAGTGGCCACATGCACCCCCCATCACTGTCCTGTCACAAATAGAAAATTCATGGACATCCCTTCCCTCAGTCTTTCCTTCCTTCATCCCAACTTCAGAGGACTTGTTAGGTTGCACAAAACTTGGACTGTGCCTTCTTGATATCACTTGGCCTTGGGAGCCATATTTTGCAGTGCATCCATTTTTGTGATACCTGGGGCAGTCCTGTTTGAAATCCGGCCACGGAAAAATGATCAGATATGTGGGGACAAAGAGCCAGGAGCATCCACAGACTGACTTCAGTTTGGGTCATCCCTCCTATTGTCTGTGCCCAAGAACAGGCAGGACTTTCTGGAGTGGGTGTCCCAGGTCCTCCAGCATGCCTGAGGGATGAGGACAGCTCAGAGTCAGACAACTTCCCTGCCAAATGATGCAGTGGATGCTGGAAATCTGCTTGTGTTCAACACGAGATCTGGTCACAGGAGAGAGACCCTCTGCTAAATACAGACAGCTGAAAACCCACACAGTGGCCAGCATCCCCTGCCCCTGGCCACCGCTAACCCAAGGGGAGGGTGGCAGGGCTGGTGGCCAGGCACAGCTCTGTATGGTCTGGCAGCACCAGTGTTAACTGGGCTCTGCCCCGGCCTGCAGGGAGTGCACATTTGCCTGCAGAGCTGTGTTTCCAGAACACTCCTTGCAATTACATGCCCTGCCACAGTTATTAATATTTATTAGGCTCAATTATTCATGGCCTCTTTAGGATCCTGTTGTTTAAGTCCAGCTTGAGTTCTCCAGGCTAGCAATCACAAAATTTGCTTTCCAGAGGAATTACAGTAAATCAAGCCGCTGGAAAGGTTGCAAGCAGATGAAAAACTCACAGACAGAGTTGCCCAGAAAAGAGCCTCATGTCCCGCCCTCAGAGGCCCATATGTGCTACATATGAGCTCAAGTCTTCCTGGGGTGGGATGCAGGGTTGTGGGACATCACATCCCTTCTCCCCTCCACCTGCACAGCGGTCACACTGACCATCTCCCTCTGACTCTGCAGGGGAGAACAGCCCAGGAATAATTGCTTGGAGGCTTTTCCCTGTCAACAGGGCACATGGTGAGGATGGAGAACAAAGCATAATATTTGTGACAAAGCAGGCAGCAGCTTGGAGGTTGCAGCCTGTCCTGGTGGCTGTGGCACAGCTGTGACCGGGGAAGTCCTGGTCCCAGCTCCTGACTGGTACTTGGTCCATAGTGGGGAAGGCCCAAGGAGGGTGCAGGATCCAGAAGGGATACACCAGGGTATCCTGCCCAGCAAGCACAGCCCATGGAACAGGGCATCCCACTGAGACCTCACAGATTGCTCCATCCATGGAGCTAGCAGCACACTCACAGCCCAGAGAGGGACGATTTGCCTTCTTGCCCTGTTGATTTTGCACTGTGGCAAGGTTTGCACTGTGGCAAGGTCTGGGTGAGTCCCAGTACCCAGCACTGAATACACCAGCCCCCGAGGGTGTACGGGAGGAGGCAGGGGGTCTGCCCACACACCATCTCCAGCAGATGAGACCTGCCAGGGCTGCACTCCATCAGCAGAGAGCCATCTGGGCCACTCAGAAGTGCACAGCAAGGCTGATAAGCTAACTGTGCTGGCTGAGCTGTCTCAGGCTGCTTGCAAAGCCCCAGGCAGCACAGGCAATCCCAGAGCTCCCCCTGCAAAGCCTGGGCTACACTCCTGCTGCTGATCTTTGCATCTGCTCCCAGCCTGAGACTCACACTAGCCATATCACAAACCGTAGCTACTTCAGCAGCTCTTGTCACCATAGAAATAACAGGTGGGACAGAGGACTCCCAGGGGATCCACAGGCCACTGGAAGGAGCTGTGGTGTGGGCAGGGTCCCCCAGGCCATTGGACATGGCACAGGTCCCTGAAACCCTTGTGATGAGGATGAGGAGACGGTCTCTGGTGGCACTGGCTGTCGGGGCATGTGAAGATTGCGTAGATGCCTGGGAGAGGAAGGAGAGAGCTCATTCCAGAGAAAAATACTTCCTCCAGCCCCTTTCCTCAACAAGTGCTGGTCTCTGGAGAGCTGGGGCCTCTGAGAAGCAGCGCATGGCAGGGAGGAGGTGCATGGCCAGGAGGGAACATGGTGTATGGAGTCTTCTCCAGAGACCAAGAAACTCCTGAGAAGCAGCCTTGCCCGCAGTGATTCACGTTGACAGCGTGAAGGGATGGAGTGATTTGCTCAGCACAGAGGAGGAGGAGCAGGGGGGCTTCAAGGGAAGCAGTCCTACATGTTGAAGCCTTAGCAATGAACAGCAAAAAGGGGGTTTGCTGCCTTTCCTCCACAGGAGCATGTCACCAGGCTCACATGACACTCAGGTGGGTGTGAGAGCCCAGCCAGGGGATGCTGTGGGGGGAGAGGCCCTGGGCAGAAGCACTCAGATGCCAGAGAAAGGGCCATCCCAAGAGACAGGATGCCAAAAAGGCCACATGTCACCCTCAAAAACTTGGTTTCCTTGTATGTCATCCTTTCGCTGACCTGCCCTACCTGCTCACCATCTCCCCTGTGTACCTGCAGCAGCTGATGTCTCCTATCCATGCCATGTCCCTCCTTTGCCCAAAATCTGCAAGCAACTGAAATTTGCTCTGCTCTGGGCTCCAGCATGGCTCAGAGTATAAAATTTTGATCTGTTAAATGGATTTTCAGAGGAGGCTGGATGAACTGGAGAAGGAAGGCACATCTACCTCCATTCCTTCTCCTGGGTCTGTTCCCTTGCCTGCATCACGCAGGCCATTGCTGAGAGGCTGCAGCAGGGTCAGCAGGCAAAAAAGGGCTCGTGCCATGCCAGTGCTGGCATGAGAAAGCAGCCTAGATCCTACTCGGCAGGACTGGAGGAGCTGGAAGGGCTGATCCAGCTCTCAGAAAGGTCACATGGGGCAAAGAGATTGATTTGGAAGAGAGGAGGGACAGGGTGACAGCCAGGGAGCAGGGTAGGCACATGCCAGCAGGGGCCAGTGCTCCTGGGAGCGAGGGTTCTGCTCTGTACCCTGGGATGACAGCAGGTTGGGGACAAGGAGGGGACAGACCCTCTGAGCAGTAAGATCTTCCCCACATCACACCCCAAGCCACCTTTTATAACCTCCTCTACTGAGCCATTGCACCAGCTGCCTGCACCATCAGCCCAGCCAAATTTGGGGGTGAGAGATCCCCAGAGCCAGAACCCAACCCCCACACCCAGACTTCCTGCTCGGGGTCCTGGGCACCCTCATCTCACAGCCTTCCCCTCACCTTCCTGAAGGAACCAATATGATCCTATCCCCAACAGGGCCCCAGACAGTCTCCAGCAGGCAGGGGCATTTTTTTTTGTTCCCCAAAAAGCCTCTGAGTCCCAGCAAGAGCTGTTTTAATCAGAGCTTTCTGCCCTGCAGGACTCAGCGTGGGGTTGTGAAAGAGGCACAGGCAGCCCTTTTACTCTCTCCCCTCCCCTCAACCCTCTGTTTGGCTTCCTCTTCTTTTTTAATTCACCCCCCCTCTGCATTTCAAGCCTGCTTGGTAAATGTTTGAAAGTGAAGCTGATGTGGTTGGTATGGCAACACCAGGCTGGGGCCCTTGCCTGAAACCCCAAACACACAATTAGCTGATTAAGAGGAGAGGCAGTGGCGTGCTGGGGGCTCTGATGCTCCGTGGGGCTGTTCCACATCACCCCATCAGGGGTGCTTGCAGGTTCCCAAGAGGGAAGACAGGGAGCGTGCACAGCCCCTCACATGGGTAAAGGCTTTCCAGGCATGGAGAGGCTGGGGACGAGCTTTTTCAGGAAGCCAGTCTGTAGGATGCTGCAGTATGGGAACAGGGATGGTGGAGACACCAAAAGCAGTGTGGAGCCTGCTGGACCACTTGCAAGCACCACGTCCCTGTCCAGATTGCAGCATCCAGCAGTCTGGGATCACTGCATGTCACACTAGGTCCCATCTGCATGTTAGAACAGGATCCAGCTGTGCCCCAGGGGATGCAATGGCCAGATCCAGCACTCACAGCTCTTAGCTGAGAGGAGAAGATAGGAAATGAGCTGTGTGAGAGGAGAGGGAGAAAAGAGGGAGAGCCACTCTCCTCTGGAGCCAGATGGGCTCTCCCTCCAGCCCTGAGGGCTGCCTGCTTGACCCCAGCTCCCTAAACAGACCATGGCAGTGCCCT
>VZTN01036906.1:114144-145904 GCA_013400515.1 Erpornis zantholeuca
CAGCTGCGGCCCCGGGGGCTGGGCAGGCGGAGGGGTGCTCCGGGGCAGCGCACGGCGTTCCCGGTCGGCGCGCTCCAGAAGCAGCCGCAGATGGTGAGCCCACACGCCGCGTCGCCGCAGCAGCCAGTGACCTACACGCGGGCGTCATGCGAGATTTCGGAGCGGGGAGAGGAGCTGACGAAAATGCACATTCCCGCTGCAGCTCAGCTCTCACCTCCGCCCCTGCAGCCCTCCTCCAGCAGACCGGCGCTGCCGGCTCCCTGTCAGGAGCTTCCCCAGCCTGTTGCCGGTTGCGCCATTCCAGCGTGCAGCCAACCACGCTGTGGCTTTTCGGAGAGGACAGGGGACTGTGTCCTCCTCCTCCCCAAAGGGTGCGAGACGATCCTTAATCTGGCACACGGTGTCCTTGCAGAAGCTGATCTGGGCTGTAGCTCTCATTTTGGGGGACACCACACCTGCCTGCAGCAAGATCCCCAAGGCCTTTGGCAACTAGAGCAGGAGCAGGGCTGGAGCTCCTCCTTAGCTCTGCTTTTCCAGGAACCACTGCACTCGGCCCTGGGACTGCCAGGGCAGGGTCCTCCCCACAGAGGCACTAAAAGCTTTCACAGCCTGCCCGCACATTCCTCTCTAGTCCTCTGGGGCCAAGGTTCGTCTGTGAAAGTGTTGCCTGCTGGCATCCCTTACAGCTGGCATCCACTTTCTCCACCCCACAGCCATCTCAACACCTTTCCACCATGCTCCACAGGTCAAATAATGCAAAATGTGATTCAGCCTAAAGAGAAGTGTTCCTGGGGAAGTATGAAGCACAGAGAGGCACTTTGGCCAGGGCAGAGCACTGAGAGGCCCCATTAAGGCTCCTGCATCTGATGGAGTGAAGCAAGACACGACCTGACAGCCACAAGCTGAAAACGGATAAATCCTGTCTCCAGCCTGGTTTTGTGCATCCCCAGACATGGGGAAGAGAGCCATGGACCAACTCAAATCCCAGCACCCACATGCTGCCTTTCCCAGCCTCTGGACATGAGCTGCAGATGGTCTCGGCTTACTCCCAAGGGTCAGTAATGGCACATGGGAAGGGTCTGTAATGAAGATATGTGCATTGTGCAATCAGTGCCAGTGCCCATAAGTCTAGGGAGGGCTGACACTGGGTGTGGAATAGCGGTCAGGAGTCGGAAACCATCCTGGCACCAGCATGTGGCAGAAGCATGTGGAACCCGGTCCCCTCAGAGCTGCCCTGTCCCACTCACCTGCTTCTGGGGAGGCAGAGCACTCCAGGGGTGTTGGATGCTGCATCCACCACAGGTTTTTTCAGGGGTAAAGAAGACCTCAGACATGGTGCTGCCCATCTTCTAGAAGCCAGGAAGCTTCAGTCATCAACTGGTTCTTAATCCCAGGTCTCCCACTCCATGCTGCCCATGCCCTCTGTACAGGAAAGGTGGCATCTCCATCTCTCCACTGCTGCTCACTACTCTCCACACATCCACAGTTTTCTGGGGCTGGCAGACCTGGGACCTGATAGGACCTGCCCAGTGGAGGACACAGGGGCTGGCAGGGCTAGGATGCCAGGCTGGCATGTGGGGTTCCCCCCAGGCAGTATCCTGGGAAAAGGAAGAGTGGAGCTGAGCAGAGCTTCCCTTTGACAGCAGCCCTGCAGCATCCCCACTACCCAGGCCCCTCTACTCTCACCTTCAGCACTAACCCTAAGACTGGATGGAAGCTGCTCCTAGGAGGACTCAGAATCTGTTTTGCCCTAAATCATCCCCATGTAGAGCTGTCTGTTCCTGAAGGGGAAAGCACAGCCCTTTACCAGTGGCACCCCCTTCCAGTAAGATGTAAGGGGGCTGAGTAACCATCTCTACTAAGCTGATGTGGGGCAGCTGGGGATGCCTGTGGACCAGATATCCTCCCTTCAGAGATGCCGCATTAGACCTGTGCCCTCCTCTCCCTACCAGCATCCTCTCTCCTGCCCCATCACCTCCTTCACACCCCCTGTGTGCCCCCAGCCCTGGTGCAGCCCTGTGGTGTCTCCCCAGGTGACACATCAAGTCCTGGGGACTAGAAGGACAAAAACTCCAGGTTTTGCGTCGCACTGGGCACACAGGGCTGCACGTTGCCAGCAGCCACTGTGCCCCTGCTGCACCACAGTGTGGGAAGGACAGCATGCCTGCAACACTAACCGGCAGGCGCTGGGTTAAGGCAGGTGCAGGTAGCCTGTGACTGGGGTACTGGTCTGGGGAAAACCCCGCAGCGGGGGCAGATGAGACCTTTGCTCATCCCTGGATGCAGTCCCATCTCTGTAATCCTTGAGGTTTTTTCTAAGAAAGGCGGTTCAACCCAGGGGGCCAAAGGAGATGCAGGGAAAGCTTTTATTGGTATCTTCCAGCACACGTCAGCCCGGTTAAAAAAAATCTTCGTTTCTCGGAGAGCTTTTTAACAGGGCTCGGGCAGCAATTGGTACAGGGACAGCAAACCAGGCTGCATCTGCTCAGCCCCAGTCACAAGCTCCCTGCTTCCTCTGAGAGTGTGTGTGTGTGTGTGCGCGCGTGTGCGCGCTAGACACAGGCATCCGCTACCAGCATCTTGCTGCCTCCTGCATCCTCCGGCAGCAAGTGCACGGCTCTGGCTTCCCGGGTACCACCCTCGCCGCTCCATCCCCTGACAGGGATTTGCACGCGGGGCACGGCATGCGGTGAGCGCCCGCGGGTGGAGAGGGGCTCGTGGCCAGAGGCAGCGGCAATGGACACCGTGTGGACTGCTGTCTAGGGCTCGTGTTCCCAGACCGACTCTGATCCTGGTAAGTGGGGTATTTTTGCCACTGTGGGTGCTTTCCTGGGTGCATGGCATGGGCTGTCCATACATTGTGTCACCCTTGGGTGGGTTCCCCCACTAGTCCTGGGGTCCTGGTGCCAGGGAGGGTGACCAGAGCTCCTAGGATGGGATGTCTAGGAGTGGGGATGAGGATGGGGTGAGAGGATCCTGCCCAGGCATCAGGGTCCTCATGTGGGTAGTGGGGAGAGGGGCTGGGGAGGGAGAGGAGAAGGAGAAGTGCAGAGCTGGGCAGGAGCTGTGTTTGCTGCAGAGGAAGGGACTCTGCTGTCACGGCATTTTCATCCCCCTCTGGGAGATGAAAGAGTGCGACACACCTATAAAATCTGCCATAGCGCGGCAGGACGGGCAACCTGATCCGGCAGGGAGAGCAGCCTGGTGTCCCCAGGACTGGGACACAGCACTGCTGGGGGTCCTGCCACCTCCCCCTCCCTCCCCGAAATCCCCACTGGACTCCCACAGCCCTGCAGAGGATGGGAGGGTACCAGCAGCCACAGACCTTCCTGCTCCATGGCAAACAGATCACCTCGCAGCAGCAGTCCCAGCAGTGCCACAGTTCTGGCATGTGCTGTCTGCCGGGGAGAGGGGACAAGCGGATGCTGCCAGACCCCTCTGGCCATCTGCAGCCAGCTCAGGGAGGTGGAATGCAATGTCCCCCAAGCAGAGCCTGCTGCCTTCACAGCCTGGTCCTCCTCTCTCCAGACAGGCGGCAACTGGCAGGGTGTGCAGGGCTGTGCCAGAGCCATGCCACAGCCATGGCAGCTCCTCCCAGCCCTGCTCCATGCCCTTCAGACCAAGCTCTGGGACCAGGCAACCATGGGCTCTGAGGTCCCAGGGCTGTCCTTCCTGTTGGTACCCCACCCCTCTGCCCCCAGGGTCCCTAAAGCTGCTCACAGTCAGACACAGCACTGTGGGGCAAAAGCCCCAGCAGCCTGGTGAGGGCAGGGAGGAGGTCCCCCTGTGGGGACCAGGCGCACCCTTCCCCATGATTGGGGAGCATACTCCTGGCACAGGACAGGGTTCTGCTCCAGGCACACCCCTGATGCAGCCCCTTGAAGGTGGGTGCCACGGACCCTGCTCAGGGGTGCACCAGCCCAAGCACCTGCTGACCCTTCATTTGCTGGCAGGGCCCTGCAGCGAGGACGCACCGTGGGCCAGGTAACAGTCAGTCGTACAGACCCTGTGGCTCCTCACCCCCATCTCCCCAGGCTGCCACTGCGCACCACAACAGCTCACCCTGCACCCAGGGCCCCCCGAGAAGCACCCATCCCGCACCCCCAGCTGCCACAGACACCACCCCACTCCCACAGCTGCTGCAACATCCCTGCACCCAAAGCCACCACCCACCCCATGCCCACGCTGCTGCAACACCCTCCATGGGCCGTGATACCCGCCCCACGCTGCCAGCCACACCGTAGCACATCCATGGCAAAACGCATCCACCCCTCGCAGCTCATCCACCCCGTAACACATCCAGTCCTGACAAACACACCCCCCCTGCGCTGCTCCCCGACGCCTCCATCCTGCGCTCCCAGCCACCACACCGCCCCCGCTGCGCCACGCTACGCCCACCTGTGTGTCACCTGCCGCCCTGCACCCACCACTAACCTGGCACCCCCTAACCCTGGCACAAGCCACTTGTGCTCTGCCATGGCAGAGAGATTTTGCAGCCATGCAGGGACCACTGGCTCTGTCTGCATCCAGATGCTCTGCCCTGTTTCCTTCTCCCAGGGTGCCTCCATGCTAGCCACCAGCTCTCTCTCCATTCCCACCTAACACAGGCTTAATCCTCGCTCCAGCTGCACCAGCCTTGCTTCCATGCCTCAGTTTCCCCCACTGAGAGAGAGGAGCATGAAGCTGGGAAAGATGCGTCCATGGGTGCTGAGAGGATGAAGTGCTTTCTGGCTCAGTGTTTTGCTGCAGGAACGAAGCAGCAAGGAGCAAATCTGAAAGAGAAGAGTGAGGGGAACAGGTGTTGCCCAAGGATCGGGGCACGAGTGCAGGGGGCTGGAGGCAAGGGAAGGGAAAGGGCTGGGAAGGTGCCCACCACCCACTGTGACAGCCCCCGGTGCTGGCAGGGCTCAGTGGAGCCGGGTGTTTGCAGGCAGCTCCTGCCTGTGCCCAGATTTAGCTCCTCTGTGGGGGCGACCTAAAAATAGTCCCACAGAGCAGCCTGGCAGCAAGGTCGAGGCCCCCGCACCTCTTAGGTCACGGTGAGACAGGTGGTGGTTCTGTTTGCCTTGGGGGTGGACACAAATAGCACTGGAGACACCTTCCCCCAAGGACATGTGGGGACACAGGGGCTGCTCAGGTGTCTGGGCTGCTGTGAGGTAAGACTGCCCTGGTCCTTCCTCCTCAGGAGAAGAGGGACACCCCAGGTCTGGTAGGACCCCATGTCAGGCAAGGTTCTATGTGAGAACCACCCCACAAAGCCAGACAGGTCAGGCAGGGTATGCGGCACAGGCAAAATGGGTCTGGAGAGTGCAGAGCAAGTTTGGGGCGTCTGGGGAACAATGGGGCCTGTGGCAAGGCAGTGGGGTCTGGAGACTGAGTTCAGGGTGAAGCCATTCACCCTGGATGTGCAGGCAGGATCCAGCTGTGCAGCACTAGCAGGGGCAGCAAGGCCAGCAGAGTTGAGAACAGGCACAAGTCATGATAGGAGTGACATTGTCCAGGCTCCAGACACACAGTAGGCTGTGGCAGAAGGTACTCAGGGTAGGCTTGGGAGAGGACAGGAAACAAAGAGGTGGGCTGGGATCTCCCAGCAGCAGCGCAGTGCAGGTGGATGACTGTGACATGAACACAGAGGGGAACCAGATTTGGGGGTGGGGGCAGGAAATACAGCAAGTCCACACACCAACCAAACGTCTAGGGCCTGGGCTATCCCACTGCACTGCAGTGTGGCTGGGGTTGGGGCACCCAGAGCTCAACAGCACCAAGGGGAGAAGCTGCCAGCACGCTGGGATTAGGGACACCAGTGTGAGAGCCAGGGAGACTTATGTGTTGTGGGCCACACCCCTCTTTTCACTCTTCTCTGTGAGCCTAGCCCCTCTGGACCCCTCTCCTCCCTGCTTCTACCCAAGCCTTGGGCAGGAGTAGACCTGGATCTGACCAGTGCTAGGTGGTGCAGGGACCTGCAAAGGCAGATCTTGGGGGGATTTCCATGTGACTTCTCCGACTCTCTCACTCGCAGGCAGAGCTGCAATGCTGCCCAGCAGCAGAGCTGATCCTGACCACGCCAGACATGATCCTGAGCCAGCCAGGCAGAGGGTGGTGGCACGGCGAGGAGGTAGAAACACCCAGGTGTTTTTCTTCCCACTGGCACAGCTGCAGAGATGCTGCTGCTGTGCCTTGGACATGTGCCTCCAGCTCTGCCCTGCTCCCACCTTTGCAAAGCCCCGGGAGCTGAAGAATGCCGGGCACCAGCTCCAAGCCAGGCACTGCAGCCAACAGGTGCAAATACCCCAGCCCACACATGCGCACGCTGCTGGGACCCCCACGCGCAGGACGGGGCCCACACGTGTTGCATACGCGGCTCAGCGCGTGGGAATCTGCAGGCAGATGGTCCCGCGGTGGTGGGGAGAGGCTGGGAAATCACATGCGTGTGCACGCAGTGGTGTTTGCTGCCTGCCAGCATGCTCTGCTCTGCTCCACTCGGCCCTGCTGCTGCGGGGTACCTGTAATTACCCTGACCAGGCTCCCTGCCACAGCAGTGCCCGTGGTGTCGAGTCCTCCCGCAGACAGTAAGATCCTGGCGTGTGCACGCATGCTGCTAATTATCCCGCTACCTGGGGACTTCTCTGCTGAGGCTGGCGGGGCAGGAGACTGCTGCTCCGATCTCCCTGCTTTGCCTCCTGGTCCCTGGGCACCAGCTGGAAGTGCCTCTTTGCTGCAGCATAGAATTAGAGAATAATTAAGGCTGGGAAAGACCTCTAAGATCATCAACTCCAACTATTAACCCAGCACTGCCAAGGACACCATTAAACCATGTCCCTGTGTGCCATGTCTACATGGTTTTTAAACATTTCCAGAGATGGTGATTCCACCACTGCCCCCAGCAGCATCTTCCACAATGCAACCACAGCATGGCATTAGGGAAGCCCTTGGACCCAGGTGGGATAATGCTGTGCCCCACCACATTGGAGGCTATATCCTGCTTCTCCCCAGCTTCAGCTCATACCCAGTGAGACAGAGTCCAACTTGTTAATGCTGCTGTTATTGGCCTCCCCATTTTACCCTAAGATGATCTTCCCTTGGTACTGAAGCCAAACATCCTTCTTGGGACCCACATGTCCCAGTCCCACACATTGCTCCCCTTCCTTCTTGCACCCTCACAGCCCTCCTACAGCTGGCCCAGCCTCCCCACATGGCTCCTTGCAGGATGCCCGATGATCACAGCAGCAGCACACACACAAGCATGTGAATGCAAGAAAGGCAGGTGAGTGAAGAGGAATTTAAGGAAGGTTAGGGGTCAGCACCAGACCTGCTATGACCAAGTCCTGGGCAGAGCTGCAGGGAGGACATCTTTCACCCTTGACTGGCCACAGAGGCTGTCTTCTAGGCAGAAAGGAGATGCACGCAAGGAGAAGGGTTACAGATGGTCCTAGTCCCTCTGGGTTTTACTGATCTGGCATGGGAAAGGCCTGGATGTGTTTCGTGTTAAGCTGGAGTCTATAGAGCAAGGGTGGGGAGGCACCCCCAAACCATCTCCCTGCCTTCTGTCCCACTCCCCCACCCACTCAGACCCTCCATGGCCAGGAATCCATCTCCCCACAGCCACCATCATAACCCCAGCGCCAGCTTGTCGCAAAGACCCCATTTCTCCCTGCCCTGAGCTGCTCCTCACACAGCTGAGGAAGAACCACTGGGACATCAAGGTTTTTTTGGAATCAGGGACATAGCACCTTCCTTCCCACCGCAGAGCCATGGGGGTGCTGATGTCCAGGAGGCAGACGGTGGAGAGGGTGCAGAAGGTCAGCTTGGCCGTGTCAGCCTTCAAGGATGGGCTGCGGGAGCAGCCATCGACACGGCGTCGGGCGGAAGCGGGGACCGCACGCCAGGGAACGCTGGAGCAGGAGGTGCAGGAGGGAGAGGAGGAACCATCGGCAGGACCTTCCCAACCGGAGGAGAGCAGTGCCAGCAAGGCAGCCTGGGAGCGGCTGCGGGATGGCCGAGGCGTGGAGCCAGAGGAGTTTGACCGGGCCAACAGGTTCACGCCACCTGCCTTCATCCGGCCCAAGAGAGAGCTCCACGATGATGAGCCCCCGGACATCAGCCTGGAGCAGAGGGAGCAGGTGAGCTCCTGGAACCACAGAGACAGTGTGGGAGAGATGGGAACAGGGCTGGAGGTGCACAGGGGAGGACCCAGGGCTGTACAAGGAGCTGAGTACCTGCCAAGCCATGACAATCTCAGAGGGCACGGCAAAGCCCCATGGTGGTGGCTCAGTGGGGAAGGGTGCTAGTGGCCAGGCTGGGCAGGTGGAGGTGTCACATATTCAGATGTGCCCTGGAGGGACCCTGGATGTGTCTTGGAAGGGAGCAGTCACTGCTGGGCACATACAGCTCTAGGTCTGGGGAAAAGAGGACAATTTGACCTACATATTAGTCTGCCTACAGTCAACCAGCCTGCAACTCAAGCCATCCTTCCTAGCCCCTACACCCCTGCCCATCTACAACCCAACAGCTTATCCACCCATGCCCTCAATCCTACAACGTACCCATCCACCCCCACAGCCTTACCCATCCAGCCACCCACCCAACAAGGCTACACCCCAGCCCACCTACAGCCTTATATAGCACCGTACAGACACAGAATATCCTGAGTTGGAAGGGACCCACAAGGATCATCAAAGTCCAACTCCTGGCCATGCACAGGACACCCCAAGAATCATACAATGTGCCTGAGAGTATTGTCCAGGCTTGGTGCTGTGACCAGCGCCCTAGGAAGCCTGTTCCAGTGTCCCACCACGCTCTGAAGCTAAATCACCCAAGGTACCCAGAAAATATACTAACCCAGGTTAATATCAATTTTGGAAGTGGAAATGGAAATGTGTTGAAAACCTTACAGCTTATCTATTGACACTTGCAACCCTAAAGACCAGCCAATCTACAACCCTACAGTCCAGCCACCCATACCTACCATGCTGCACCCTAGAGAACCTACAACCCCATGGCCCCGCCAACCCTACAGCTAGACCCATCCACCCACCATTCATCCCCACCCACACACCCACCCTCATCTAACTCGGCCAGCCATGTCCCTTACAACAACCTCTTCTCTATGCCAGCCCCACACATTCCCATCTTCCTGTCCTCTCTGCCCCTCAGCATCCACCCCCACCTGCAAAGCACCGCCCAGATCAAGAAGGCAAGCCCCTGCCCACACTCCTCTTCTGAGCATCTGCCCATCCCTCCCCAGATCCTGAATGATGAGATGTGTGAGATCTGTGAGGTGTGGACAGCCGAGAGCCTCTTCCCCTGCCGCATCTGCCCCCGGGTGTATCATGACGGCTGCCTGCGCCGCATGGGATACCTGCAGAAGGACAGCGCTGTGGAGGTGACAGAGACAGCACACACCGAGACGGGCTGGAGCTGCTACTACTGCGTGAGTGCCTGGAGCAGGGGACACCAGGCTGCTGCTGGGTGATGGGTGCTCCCCAGGGAACTGCGCCCCACATTCTGGGACAGTGAGGGACCTGCTGCTCTCCAGTTCCCACCACCCACCTCGGCCTGATGGGGCCTCCAGACACAGGGGACAGTGGCCCTTCACCACCTTCCCACCCCTGCAGCTAGCCCCCCAGAACACTGGTGGGGGATGTGACACCATGGGTACATGAAATGCTGTGTCAGAGCTGGAATGGCCAAAGTCCGGGGGCGTGGAGCCATTCCACTGCAGCACACTTGAGTAATACAACACAACACCCCTCTCTGGGTGTCCACACCCACATGGCTTCAAGGGATCCCAGTGCTGCCATACCATGTCTTTGCCTCATGGCTCCCTCCACCCCATGTCTTTGCCTCATGGCTCCTCTCTGCCCCCCACTCCAGGACAACCTCAATCTGCTGCTGACAGAGGAAGAGATGTACAGCCTGATGGAAACCCTGAAGAACTGCAAGATCATTCCAGGTGCGTACCCTCCATGCAGCGGGTCCCAGATGGCTGTGGGAAGCAGCTGGGGAAGTGGGCTCCCCCTCCTTCCTGGGCTGAAAGCACAGCCAATCTGTCCCCTGCAGAGAGCTGCCTGACCCTGGATGACTTCCTGCACTACAAACACCAAGTGCACAAGCAGCAGTTCGAGCGGACCATGCCCGAGGCACAGGAGGAGCAGGCAGCCCTGCAGTTCAACGCCCTGGACCCTGACAAGAAGGGGCACATCGAGTGGCAGGACTTCCTCTCCCACGAGTCCATCCAGCTGCTGCAGAAAATACGGCCGCAGGTATGGTTGTGGCATCCAGGCCTTGCTCCCACAGCTGGCACACATGATCACAGCACCCAGGGCCGGCTACCATGGCCAGCACCTGTGGCAGTGGCACCAGCACCCACAGCCACAACACCCAAAGTCAGTGACCAGCACTCATGGTCATGGCACTGAAAGCTGGCTCCTACAGCTGACCCCATGGCCGTGGCACCTGGGGCTGGCTCCCATGCCCACACCCCTGGCCATGGCACTCATGTGGAGACCCCCTACAGCTTTGGACATGTAAGGAGGGAGGTTCTCACGGGATGAGTGCTCCACCTTCACTTCTCTGCCCCCCCTAGAATGCCCTTCTGCGGCTGCTGACACCTAAGGAGCGGGAGCGGGCACGGGCAGCCTTCCTGGCCCTGGACCAGGACAACGATGGCTTCATCGGGGAAGGCGAGTGCCGCCAGGCCCGGCACACCTGGTTTCGCAAGCACCAAAAGGAGATGCTGTCCTGCAATGTCAGGTAAGGGGATGCCCACTCTGGTGTAGGGGTGATATCCCAGCGGGATTCCCAACATGGCCCCAACACCTACCAAAGGGGCTCAGCACATAAATGGCTGCCCCCCCCCCGCCTCCTGCCATCTCCCCCTCCATGGCCCCTCAGCCCTGTACACCCTCTCCCCCCATCACCACCATTTGGGGTGCAAGGAGTGGGGATGAAGTGCAACATCCTACCTGCCACAGCATCAGCCATGTGGGGCCCATATCAGAGGGCAGCCCTGCCAGCAGCAGGAACAGCAAGAGCCCGGAGAAGATCCTGCCAGCCACAAAGCAGGAGGAGACCAGGTGAGGCAGGGATGGTTAAGGGGGTGGTGGACACCCCCATCTTGGGGCGAGACCCTGGGGGAGCAGCATTGCCAGGATGTCCAATGAGCCCACATCTGCCCACAGGAGCATCGACTGGCCCGGATTCCTGCGGGAGAACGTCGCCTACATCCTGGCCGCGCGCCCCAACAGTGCAGCCCTGCACCTGCAGCCCCTCGCCTAGACCCGGCCACGTGCCACTCCCGCCATGGTGACCTGCCCTGCCCTCCTCCCGCGGGCACAGCCGGGCGCCGATTGGCTGGCGGGGAAGCGGCCATGCTGCTCTCTGCCCCGCCTTCCCCTCGGATTGGCTGTGAAGAGGATGGGTGCCGGGCTTTGATTGGCTGAGGGAGCTGGAGCAGCTCACGGGTCTCTGATTGGTGGAGGGAAGCAGGGCGGGGCAGGGCATGTCCCCGCTCCCCTTGCCCACCGTGGCCTGCAGGGACCACAGTGAGGAAGGGTCCCGTGCCCAGGGTCACCATGGGGCACAAGGAGCAGGGAATGTGCTGCTCCCATGATCCCTGTCCCCACAGTACCCAGGGACCTGCAGACAGAGCAGGGCTTGCCCTGGGTAGTTGTGGGGTGACAGCAGAACCCAGAGCACCCATGTGCCCCCAGCCTCTCACAGTGCACAGGGCAGCATGGCTGAGCCTCTGCCTGCCACGGGCAGCACTCACAGGTCTGCGGCAAGCAGTGTCTCAGCTCATCAGCCTGGTGGACCTTCAGGGGATGTGGCTGACCCCCCATGGGGCCTTTCACATCCCTGCCCTACTCCAAAAGGAGCTGGAGCCCAGCAGGTCCATCCTTGCATGCATGGCCCGTGGCTGTGTCTGGGAGGCTGTTCCCTGGCACGGCTCAACCCTTCCCTGCTGGTGACCAACTATTTAATGCCAACAGCGATGGTGTAGGAAGGAGCACTGGGAACAGAAAGCATCGGAGGGACGGGAAGGCAAGGTCAGATGTAGAGGAACACTCCTATGCATCTGATCTTGCCAGCAGCACTCCCCTGCATCCTTCATCCCCTCCTGTACCCCTGGTTCCAGGAGATGCTCTTCATCTGCTTGCCATTCCAGTCCCACACCAATCCTGTTCAATCCTACTCTCTACCCACCACATCAATTGGGAGGCTCCCTCACCTCACTGGGAGCATTAGTGCTTGTGGTGAGGAGGAGGAGGCAGAGCCCAGAGCCTCCTGAGGTGTCAGCTGCAGGGATGAGGCATTCACTGGCCTTCTTGGCAGCCCTAAGGTAGATAGATGCACTCAGCCCACAGATGAAGGAGCAGGGAGCCCGAAAACCTTGCCCCAAACACACCAGGGGTTGGGATGCATAGGTCCCAAGACAGCCCCAGCAGCTGCTCCTGCCCCTCTAATCCCTTCCCCACAGTGCCCTCAGCCTGTCCCTTCCCTGGTGTGCCCCAGCTCAGCCAGGGGGCCCCGGGGTGCACGCAGACTGGGGGTGCACCTGCAGCAGCCTGGTCACTCCCTCACCTCCATCCCTGATGCCCTGTAGGCATTATCCCAGTCAGTCCCCTCCCCCCAGCCAGGGCACAGTTCCCCTCTCCAGGGTCTCTCCCACTTCAAGACCAGGAGGCGCACCAGTGCCACGACATCTTCCTCTACCACCCTGGCATGCCAGGCCAATGGGGATATTTTGGATGCCAGGTCCGAGATGTGGCCAGAGCGCCAATGGGGATATTTCGGATGCCAGGTCCGAGATGTGGCCAGAGCCATGGCGAGGAGGCGGCCGTGGGTGCGTGGGTTGCAACTCCCTATCTGTATTGAGATACATTCATTAAACAGCTGTGTCCAGCTAGCCTCTGTCTCCTGTGCTTACAGCACTTCTGCCTTCTCCACAGGCATTTCTGGGCACACATATCTGTCTATTGTTTAAAATCCCACCCCAGACTCAGGTCACTGTCCCATCAGGCAGTCCCAAGCTTGGCCTCCTGTCCCCAGAGTGTACCACAGCAGTGACAGGGGGCAGCCAGCAGGTGCACCCAGGACACAGCAAACTCGGGGTGCTGCATGTCTTCCCAGGAAAGCAGAAAGTAAGGAGAGTCGATCAGGGAACCACCCCAAACACTGCAGTGGAAGAGACACCCCTTCCCACTGGGGTGAGTGTGCTCCCTGCCTTCAGAGGCACTGGATGCTGAGAACAGAGCACAGAGCACTGGATGCTGGGAACAGGCTGTCTGCAGCAAAATAACCCCACAGAGACAGCAAAATTCCCCAGGAGAGTGGTCCCCACAGCTGGAACATTCCAGCTAATCACATCCACGGAGCTCCCAGGAAAAGCTGCAGCTATTGCTGGCATCACATGGTCTGGGAACCAGACTGCCAGCAAAGGGGGCTCACAAGCCTGGGGGGGACTTTCCTTGCACAGTGCCCATGCTGCAGCTGGGAGGGGAATGGGATTTGAAAAGAGGATCTGAGAGGGAATTAGGAGGGAAGATGCTGCCCTGGCAGCATCTGTTCAGTCTGTGGGGACACAGAGCTTGCTGCTAAAAGCTTGACTTGGACATTTGAGCACACTCCCACGGTCACAGTGAGAAACCATTGCGTACAAACCACAGCAGTGGTGTCCAGCTCACCCACAGAGAAAATATGACAAGCATTTCAGGCTCTGAGAGCCAGATAAGCCGTAAAATTAGCTGTGTCACCTGGGAGAGGCACTCATCACCTTGGGGAAGAGGATGGGCATCTGCAGGAAGGGGAGCTGACGGTGGTTTTGTGCCTGGTGATTGGGATGTCATGGATTGGTGATGATCGGGCTCTATCAGTAGAGGGAAGCCCAGGGAAGCCCTCGCCTGGCAAGATGGTGTTAAATCACTGTGTTATTGCTCCGTCTGCTGGAGATGAAGAGCAAGCTGGTGCACAGCACAGGCTTGAGAACCCTGGGAGTGGGACACCCACTGCCAGCACCCCAAAGCCACACCCCCAAACCCTACAGGATTCAAACTGAGAGGGCAGAACCTCACAGGTCCTAATCCAAGCCCCCTTTGCACCCAGCTCTTCACCTGGGAAACAAGGCCCAAGCAGCTCTCCCAACCCCAGCCTACCCTGTCAGTCGCTGTAGCAGCCTGACACCCCTGCCAGGGCACACAGCTGGCTGGTGTCCCCGGGGAGCAGGGTAACAAGGGCCACAGGTGGCCCTGATGGCCTATATCCTGCAGGGCTGTGCTGTCACCACTGCAGCACCAGCTTCCCAGCTCTTTCACAGCTACAGATCCTCAGGGAGTGACAACCACACAGCAGAGTGTGCCCCAGCCATGTCTCCACATGGGCAGCATCAAGGTCTGGGCAGAAGCGGGACGAGGTGGTGGAAGAATGGGCAAGGTGTTGCTGTGGCTCCTCTTTGATGTCACTTGGTCCTTCAAGACTGCTGATCTCAGAGATACTGTCCCAAGAAAGCTTCTATTGCTTACAGACCACCCTCCCTAATTCTGGGGTAAACTTCTCTCCAAATGCTGGGGAATACTTTCCCCTGCATGTGGTACAAAACCTCCCTAACACCCAAGATCTGGCATAAATCTCTCTCTGGACACTTGTGCAGTCTGCTCACTGCACACTGGTGCAAACCTCTCACCAGATCTCTCAGAATGCTGGTGCAAACTGAGTGCGGTTGCAAACCTTTCCCTTAACAGCAATGCAAACGTCCCCATAGTGATTGCAGAGGCCCCAGACCAAAGGATCAGGATGCTCGTGTGGGATTTAAGGCTGGGGGAAAAAACAGCTGTCCAGCCCAACCCTCCCAAGCCCTGTTGAAATGACAGTGCCTGTGCAGCTCATACCTCTGTTGTCCCACATCTGTCACCCACCACCAAGTGCCACACAGTGGACGCTGGGGGCTCCCAGACCCAAGGCTCCAGTCCAGCATCACCCTGCCCAGGCCCAGGGGCAGAGTCCCAGGGTCCTGTGGGGACAGCTCTGGCTCCCATGTTTCATAGCAGGCAGTGGTCAAAGTATTTTCCAGGTGGTCCTGCTGTCTGGGAGGGGACTGGCAGATCCTGCCTGCCTCAGGAGCAGCCCACAGGTGTTGGGGTGCTGCTCCATGGGAGCCCCAGGAGATGGAGGGGAGTAGCACCTTGCTCTGCATTGAGGTTGCCCCTTCTGCCAGGCTGCAGGGCCATTGCACAGGGCAGCCACCCCCTAAGAAAAAACTCTGTTAGTGGAGAAGATTAGTACTTGGTTTTGTACCCCAGGATGCAGGATAGTATCCTCCTCTGAGCCTGGACACCTCTGCACACCCCTGGGGCTTCCCTGGGCTTGGCCAGGTGCCCTCAGGTCTGGTGTGTCCCAGAGGGGAAGGGACCACGATGAGCTCCACACCAAAGCCAGGCAATCTTCAGGAGAGCTATGCTGACATAGAGGGGAGAAAAGTGACCAGAGGGATACACTGGACAGTGTCACTATGAAACCTGGCACTGACTATCACTGGGGCAAGATGTCAGAGCCCTATACCATCATTGGCACAGGACCAGTCAGAAAGAACTGGCAAGAAAAGGGGATGCTCTGAACAGGATGTGACAGTGAGACTGATAGCAGCAGCCACGGCCCTCGGAGGCAGTGACAACCTGGTGGCCCCAGCCATCCTTCCCTCCTAGGCTCGAGTAGGAGTAACCATGCAGAGCAGGGATAAAAGATGTCTCCATTTAGCAACATCACCCCAGATGCAAGCAGGGAAAGGAGGTGGGAAAGCTGAGATGATTTGGGAGCGCAGAATTGGGATGAGGTGATTGGATTACTCAGAAGTGATCCCCCCACGACGAATCAGGTTCCCTAGGGACACCAGGGTCCTCTGGGGACACTTGAGGGAGGACTGGGGGTGAGTGGGCTGGGGAGGAGTACCAGGGGCCGTGAGAAATGTGCTTGTCGCCTGCAACAGACCGGTGACCACAGGGTGTCGCCCCTGTTCCACGCCGTGAGCCGGAGGTGCCACTTGGGAATCCGCTGAGAGCAGGCAGGGAACACGGATGCAGCGATGGAGGGAGCGGGGACTCAGGGACTCATTTCAATACCCCTAAATTTTGTTTGTTTTGTGACCTCGTTTTCCTCCTGCCCCAAACCCAGCTCTGACTGCTACCTCTGCCTCACAGCACCCTCCTCCTCCCTGGTTATGGGCCCGTGGCTGGTGAATGGAGGACCACACCCGCTGCCCAGGGTGCTGGGACTGAGCCCGGCCAGGCTCCAGCAGGGATGGGTTCCATTCTCCGCAGCCCCCTGAAGGTGGGAGACCCTGGACCTTGGAGAAGAGGGATTGACTCAGGGCTCCCTCGGGTCCAACATACCTTCCCCATGAGTTGCACGGGCAGCCAGAGCCCCCTCCTCTCTTTGTCCCCTGGCTGAAACCCCAGGCACCACCTCCTCTGTACAGAGCCACTGCACCCCCCCAAATAGCCACAGGGTCTGACCACACCCGGCACTGCAACCCGGCTGGGAAGATTGTTCAAATGATGGAAATGAAGCCTGGCACTAGATGTGGTGGCAGGGATAAGGACAGCAATGCCCACCAGGAGCACCTGCTGGGACCAGTCTCTTGCTGCTCAGATCCACAGGGCAGTCTGAAGGTAGCTGTATGGGACCTCAGCAGGGAAATTATATCCCCTCTCCAGCACATATCCAATCCATTGCCAGCTGTTGGATGAGCTGCCCTAACAGGACACAACCCCACAGGCACTCCAGCATGGAGAGGGTGTGCTCCTCTCCCGGGAAATGCACACGGCCTAGGCCACACACAGGAGCCCACACAAGGCCTGTGCATGGTTTCCAAGCCACACACTGTGCCACCAGCTCCTGCCACCCCCACAGTGCTGGCTCAGTGGCCCTGACACAGTGCAGGGCTGCCAGACACTCCCTCCTGTTCCCAGCACACTCTCTCCCACTTCCCTCTGCACAGCACGGCTGTGCGGGGGGACACACGGGGTGTCTGCATGGTGCAAAGGGTGGAGAGGAGGCCCTGGGATGAGGAAGGGCACAGCACAGTGCCAGGCATGGCAAGCATCTTGTTCCCACAGCAGCTTTGCTGTGACTCATCCTGGCAACCCACACAGCACTCAGGCAGGGTGTCCAGGTCCTCTCTTGCCTCGGAGCAAGGCCATGCAGGAGTAACGCACTAACATCACTGGTTGCCTGCCTCCTCAACTTCCTGATCCTACTGCCCTAGCATTACAGTGGGACTGGAAGCTGGCTCCAGCCCTAGGCTTCCATGGTCCTCTCTGCACCCCACTGTCCCCTAAGCAGCTTCTACCAAGCACCAGGGTTGGTGTGGCAGGGGCACTGGCTGCCAAATGAAGCAGAGAGTGAAATTATTTGGGGTACTGCAAAGGCCACGACCTGCCTTCCCACAATGCTATGGCTGGCATTGGAGCAGCTGCTGATGGTCCCTCTAGTGGAGGACCATCAGTGGTCAGCTCTACAGTGCCATGCGTGACCCTGTATGCCCCAGCATCCCTCCTCATGCCATGTGTATGCTGTGCACCCCAGTACCCCCTCTCCATTTGGGATGCGCCCCTGGGTCCGTAAGACAGTACACAGAGCCATCTCAGCTCAGCCTCAAGTCATGAGACATTGATAAGAAAGCTTGTAATGTGGGAGCTCAATGGGACCAAGACATACTCTGCTGGCCAGGGAAAGAGAACGGCAGCCAGAGTACCTGGAAAGCAGAGATTTGGACCTGAGCCACTCCAGAAAATTGGCATAGGCAGAGGCACCAAGCCCTCAGACAACTGGGGACATGGAGCTTTCTCTGGGGTATCTGCCAACCCACTCAGCATCAGTGGGGCCATTCACTCCCCAGAAGTGGGGCCTGGGACTCTGTCAGCAAGGATGGCAGTGATAAAGGGGGGAGGCACCTTGTGTTCAGCATGGAAAACCCCGTGACCCAGCAGGAAAATGATCTGGGGGCTGGAGTGACTGATCTGCGAGGAGCCGCACAAAACTATATCTGTCTCGCTTGGCTGAGCGATGACTAAGGGAAGGACAGGAGAGCAGTCTGCACACCACCAGGCAGAGGAGGAATTATTTAGGCTGGAGCATGGGGGTGGAGGGATGGGGGCTGGAAGGAGATGGGTGGAGGGAAGGTGGAGGCTAGGTGGGATGCTCTGGCAATGCTCCCCCTTGCTGCTGGAGGGACACCAGGTACTGTGAGAAACAGCAGAAGAGTTGGGGAACTGGAAGCTGCTAGCTCACTTTTGGGGAGAAAATACTTTTCAGCCAAGGAAGTGTCCTACCCTGGCTCCAGCCCCGCCAGGCACTGGATTAGAGACCTACAATTGGCAGTGCAGGACAGACAACACCTCCCACATGTGGGAAAACACCCAGCAGCTGCCTGCACAGGACAGGCCCCAGAGGGTGGAGAAATGGCCCCACTATATGGCATCTCTTCTGAGCCCCAGCCCACAGCTGTGCTCTCATGTAATCACCTGCCACACAACAAAAATCAAAGGAAGGAGAAGGGGATGCCAAGACCAAGGGGCACAGCATCCTCTGGGACCAATCCGTTCTCCCAGGAAGGAAGGGACCTCACCACCTCACAAAGCCAACGGGTACCCAAATCTATTTTGTGGGGTCGCCTAGTGCTTTAAGGATAAAGAGCAAGTACACAGAGCCACAACTCAAGCTGATACCTCAACTGGGCCACTCTGCCTCAATCACCTGAAGATTGCCACCATGCTACCCACGTTGAAAATATTTTTTGCAGCATAACTGTGGCAAAAACATCCCAAGCCAGCCAGCACGTGAAGCTGTGGAAGCCTACAGGCTACTCCATGAATGGGGAGCACACCCGAGTGATCTTTGTGCCCTCCAGACCATCCAGCCCAGGAGGATGTTTGCTAGGGAGCATCAGTTTTAGCTCAGAAAGTCCCTGACCCTTGGACCAAGGAGCCCCATCAGTTGAACATAATAGGCTACAAGAGCAGGACCACACCCCAAGATGGTGCAGGAAATGAAATTAAGGAAGGAGCTATAACCCAGCATGATTTCATGACCATATATTTAACAGGCCTTGTCAAATAATCCTAGCTTCTTTACTTGATGACTTTATAAATTCATTGGCTAAAACACCACCATGGACTTACCAGGCTGCTGTCAAGTCATCCTTCCATCACCCTGAGCACTGGAAAATGTTGGGAGGAGCACTGGGCAATGCCAGGACAGCAGTGGGCAATGCCAGGGAAAGCACTGGGCAATGTCAGGGGAAGCACTGGGCAATGTCAGGAGGAGCACTGGGCAGTGCCAGGGGAACACTGGGCAATGCCAGGAGAGCACTGGGTAATGTCAGAGGAGCACTGGACAGTGTCAGGGGAGCACTGGGCAGTGTCAGGGGGAGCACTGGGCAATACCGGGGGAGCACTGGGCAATACCAGGGGAGCACTGGGCAGTGCCAGAGGAGCACTGGGCAATGCTGGGGGGTGAACAGGGAAATGCCAGGGAGATCACTGGGCAATGTCAGGGGGAGCACAGGGCAATGTCAGGGGAAGCACTGTGCAGTCCCAGGGGAGCACTGGGCAGTGCCAGGGCAGCACTGGGCAATGTGAGGGCGAGCACTGGGCAATGCCAGGGGAGCACTGGGCAATGTCAGGGGAGAACAGGGAAATGCCAGGGGAGCACTGGGCAGTGCCAGGGCAGCACTGGGCAATGTGAGGGCGAGCACTGGGCAATGCCAGGGGAGCACTGGGCAATGTCAGGGGAGAACAGGGAAATGCCAGGGGAGCACTGGGCAGTGCCAGGGCAGCACTGGGCAATGTGAGGGCGAGCACTGGGCAATGCCAGGGGAGCACTGGGCAATGTCAGGGGAGAACAGGGAAATGCCAGGGGAGCACTGGGCAGTGCCAGGGCAGCACTGGGCAATGTGAGGGCGAGCACTGGGCAATGCCAGGGGAGCACTGGGCAATGTCAGGGGAGAACAGGGAAATGCCAGGGGAGCACTGGGCAGTGCCAGGGCAGCACTGGGCAATGTGAGGGCGAGCACTGGGCAATGCCAGGGGAGCACTGGGCAATGTCAGGGGAGAACAGGGAAATGCCAGGGGAGCACTGGGCAGTGCCAGGGCAGCACTGGGCAATGTGAGGGCGAGCACTGGGCAATGCCAGGGGAGCACTGGGCAATGTCAGGGGAGAACAGGGAAATGCCAGGGGAGCACTGGGCAGTGCCAGGGCAGCACTGGGCAATGTGAGGGCGAGCACTGGGCAATGCCAGGGGAGCACTGGGCAATGTCAGGGGAGAACAGGGAAATGCCAGGGGAGCACTGGGCAGTGCCAGGGCAGCACTGGGCAATGTGAGGGCGAGCACTGGGCAATGCCAGGGGAGCACTGGGCAATGTCAGGGGAGAACAGGGAAATGCCAGGGGAGCACTGGGCAGTGCCAGGGCAGCACTGGGCAATGTGAGGGCGAGCACTGGGCAATGCCAGGGGAGCACTGGGCAATGTCAGGGGAGAACAGGGAAATGCCAGGGGAGCACTGGGCAGTGCCAGGGCAGCACTGGGCAATGTGAGGGCGAGCACTGGGCAATGCCAGGGGAGCACTGGGCAATGTCAGGGGAGAACAGGGAAATGCCAGGGGAGCACTGGGCAGTGCCAGAGGAGCACTGGGCAATGCTGGGGGGTGAACAGGGAAATGCCAGGGAGATCACTGGGCAATGTCAGGGGGAGCACAGGGCAATGTCAGGGGAAGCACTGTGCAGTCCCAGGGGAGCACTGGGCAGTGCCAGGGCAGCACTGGGCAATGTGAGGGCGAGCACTGGGCAATGCCAGGGGAGCACTGGGCAATGTCAGGGGAGAACAGGGAAATGCCAGGGGAGCACTGGGCAGTGCCAGGGGAGCACTGGGCAGTCCCCGGGGAGCACTGGGCTATGTCGGGGGGAGCGCTGGGCAGTGTTGGCAGAGCACTGAGCAATGCCAGAGGAGCAATGTTGTGGGAGCACTGGGCAATGCTGAGGAAGCACCAGGGGAGAACCAGGCAGTATCAGGGGAGCAGAGAGCAATGCCAGGGGAGCAGAGAGAAATGCCAGGGGAGCCCCAGGCAATGCTGGATGAGCACCACAAGGGCAGTGACCTGCCAGGACCCAGCCCTATGGACCTCCACCCATCACACCATCTCCCATAGGCAGCAACAATTCTGTCACTGCCCAGACCCCTCTGAGATGGTCTGTGCCTGGCACGTCCCTGGGCGGGCAGAAAGGTGGGATTCAGAAGCCACAGCATCAACCCGGTTTCATCTCCCACCTTCTCATCTTCAAAGCAACCTGCTGTCCTCTTCCAACACTCTCAGCGTAGCCTGGCAACAACAGTACCAGCATAGAAACAGCTGTACGGGCCTGGAAACGGCAGTACTGGCATGGCAATGCGGTGGTAGAGAGATAAAAATGTCAGGCAGATCCCTCCTTCTGCTTCCCAGAGCAATGAAGCTGCCCCGTCTCCCTTGGATACCTCCGAAGGGTTTTGGGCACCAGACACGATGAAACCTGCCAGCCTCATCTCCTCTCCCCAGTGCCCAGCATTGAATGAGATGAGTTGCTGGGTCTCAGCCCAGGTCTCACCGTCCTCGCATATGGGGAACCACGGCAGCAGGCAGATGCCCTCTGTGGGTCCCTGTGGGGGTAGACTCATGCCTCCCCTTACCATTTCCAGGACAAACACCTGGTTTGAGGGGCAGAAATATGCAAGACCCGAGAGAATGGTTCCTGTTTTTTTCGTTGCTAAGGGCATTTCCCCTGCAGCCAGTCCCTCCGTCTGCCGTAGCTGGCGTGTCGTTCAGGCATACCCCTGCGGTGGGAAGGAAAGGCACATGGGACATTAGGACTGCCCTCCTCTTCCCATTTGGATGAGGGGAAGTCTGCCCAGCAGCAGGCAGGGAGGGCAGCCCGAACATCCCACTCTGCCGGGTAAGGAGATCCGGTGGGGCATCGGAAGTTACACAACGCTGCGCTATGCAGACAAGGCAGCGAGCACTGCGGGGGCACACGGCAGCCCCCGCAGTGAATTCCCTGACGTGGCAAACATCTCCCGAAGCCCCCTCTATGCCCACCTGCACACGCAGGCAGGAACCCACGCACATACGCAGGCAGGAGCCCACACGCCGGCACACGCCTGCCTCTAAAGGAAAAGCCTCGCCAAAGCCAGAGCTGAAATAGTGAATTGCCTCATTCATTCACCCTCTCCGGAAGCTTTGCCCGTACATGCAAACATACGCGCAGGCAGACATGTGTAGCAGACACGTGCGACCATCCCTACGACCTCCAGGAATTTGCGGCCCCCCCAGCCACCTTCTTCACCACCCTCTCCAAACNAGCATTCCCAGCCACATTGGTCCCCATGGCTCAGTGGAGACCTTTCTACGAGGATGCTACTGTAGCAAAAACCCTCACCATGGCCACACAGGTCACTTCACCCCAAAAAGCCTGAGGTGGACCTGGCAGGAGCTGTGCAGGGCGTGGCACATGCATGGCATGGGGGTTACATATGTGCACGGCAGGCAGTATGTGAATGCCCACTGACACATTCACATAGGATGGGCATGGACAGAAACCTCCATTACTAAACTGAAAGGTCTGGCTTGGGGTTGTCACGCAGTAAACACTCCCCGGGATGCACAGGCTCACAGGTGCTACAGTGCATATCAGTGTGCAGCCCCTAGCAGATGCAGTCTGTGCCCACACGAGTGTGCACACCCCCAACACACTCCACAGTGCACGGGCTCTGCTGATCCAGCACACACGGGGCACACACAGGCATGGCCAGGCAGCAGTGAGGCAGATTAATGCCTGCCTGTGCCCCAGCACGACCCTGCTCTGTCGGCATGTCCTCACATAACTCCAAATGAGTGTGGGACCAGCTACCGAACCAAGCTGGGAGATTGAATGGATTCAGCTCATTACTTTTCCTAGAATAACTTCAAGTCCCTCGAGGTGCCCAAGAAAACATCCCATCCCAACCTCCCTCCCACTCACTCAGCAGCACCAACCTGTGCTGCTGCAGTGGCAGCCACCACAGTGTGTGTGCCATCCATCATTGTGCTCTGGCATGAGACCCTTTCCCAACCCATAGCCAGGTCACAGATCCATGATGCTCAGTTGTCATTACACATCCCCAATCCTGTTCTCCCTTCCCTCATACAAGAATGTGACACTGATGCACCCATGGGTACCCCGGGACCTGCAGGACAGGTACCCAGCTCTGTTCCCCCCTCTAATTGCAGACATGTGCCAACATCTGTGTTGGACAGGGAACATTTCCTGCAGCGTGTACTGGTGCTCACCTCAAAGTGATCCAGGAATTCAGACGCCAGACACACACCTGAAGGAAGCAAAAGCATCAGCACCCACTGTGTGCCCTGTCTGTGTCCACACCCTCAATGACTGCTCTTCCCATTTGACTTTGAGCATTCAAATTTTTACTCAGCCTTATCTAGAATTTGAGACCAGACACAGAGACTTGCATGAGCCCAGACTGCTGGTTTGTCCTGACCTAGCCTGCTGTCTCCCTTGCTGAACCCTCCTCCACCACAAACACAGATCATTCAGTCCCACGCCAGCTTGAGAGACACTTCATAAAGAAGGTGATTTGCCAAAGAAGGACCCTGCCACCATCAGTGTGCGGCAGCAATCCCGGTCCTCATGGTGCAGCTCAGCCTGTCTCCTGAGGCCCAGTATACTGAACCTTCTGTGGTTTTGTTCCTTTCCAGCAGCAGCAATTTCTCCTCTCCGCCTCCCTCCCACTCCCCATCCTCTGGGCTGTACTTTCAGTGCCGCTGCATTTACTGGAAGTTGAAACAAAGCAGGCAATCAGTTTGGGACTGATTTTCTGAAGAACTAATTCTTCTATCCTGTTCTCATGTGGAGACGCTGCTGCTCTCCTCATTTACTCCATAATTACACAGACTGTAACTTTTCCCTCTCCATGCTCTTTCTCCCAGCAAATCAGAAGTGGGGGTTTGGAAAGTCTCACTTTCATCCACCACCACCCCTGAGCAGGCTTGGATGTATTTTCTTTGTATGTACTTGATACTTGGATGTATCAGCTTTATCTTGGGGTCTGGCACCATGTCCTAGGCTGAATCCTCTCTGCAGTTCTCACTACAGGAAACAGGACGTGGCATTGGGAATGAGCACCCCAGTGCTCCACATGTGGGTCACACAGCTGGTCAGCTGTGCAGGGCTTCCAGATAATTGTGCATCCCCAGGTGTCTGGCCTCTCTGGAGTCCCACCTCACAGGCTGATGGGAAGCATTGGTGGATGCTGGGGAAGAGTCAAACCCTCTGTCCAGTCCTTTGGCCTGGGCTGAGAGGAGAATGTGGGGCTCACTCTGATCTTGGGGTGTCCTCTCATATCTGTGTTCCAAAGGAGGACAAGCTCAGCCCCGAGCCCAGGCTCTGCTGCCAAATGCAAGTGATGGAGATGCTGAGCAGGAGCCCCTTTCCAAGCTGAGCAAGTGTGGAAGGAGCAGGACATCTTGGCAGGTTAGTGGACGCCTTTGAGGTCACCTGGACAAGATCAATCTCCTTTTCCCCAAGGAGAAGAGCAATGCATCCACCAAAAACACACACACAGAGCAGCCACTACAGACATGTTTTCCAGGTAGGAGAGGATGACTGTGTTCAGGTACCTCATGATAGGCACCCAGGGAGACCAGATCCAACTGAAACCCCCAAGGACTGCCCTCTGGACCAGAGGGACATGAGAAAGCTACTTGACTTGCAGATGGTGACCTATAATACACTGTTAACCACTCCCCATTTCATACACTATCTCCACACCCTGCCCCATCTCCCCATACTCTGCCTCAACTCAAAAAACAGGCAGAGAAGAAAAGCATCCTTGCTACAGCCTCCAGCCAGATCATTAAATGCTCAGCCAGCCCCTGCCAGAATCCCCAGCTCACTCACTACTGCATCCCCTCCCAGTTCAGGGCCAAGACTGGCTGGTACCTTGGGCTCCTGATGAAAAGCTGTAGGCAAGACTGTTCCCTGCCAAGAGCAGACCTGGAGATCTGCAAAGCTATCACACAACCAGCACAGTGATGTACAGCAAGTCCAAGGGTTGGGCTGAGAGTCACAAAACCCCATGAGAGTGAGTCAAGATGCCCAGAGTCAGGCAGATTCACTTCACTTTTAGAGACAAGATAGGGCCACCTTAGCATCCTCTAGCATTCCTGAGGGGGTGCTTGGGAATCTTAACCCTGTGTTTTCTCCTTTGCACAGGGATCTTTAGAGCTTTACCTGCTCACTATCCATAAGGAGATGGGATACTAAGGAAGCAGCAAAATCAGAGAGTTTGTAGTTATGGGCTGTGGGCAGACAGGGAAGCAAACCACCACCACTGCAGCACCAGCAGAATCTTCTACCCTCAGAGAAACATCACCTGCATCCCTCTGAGCACCACCTGCCATGGGGCCATGACAGACACAGGGAAGGCGGTTTGGTAGGCAACAGAGAAGAGTCAAGATGAAAATAAAGGCAAGCTAGCCTTGTTCTTTCAGAAAACTCTCCTTTCAGGCAAGGCCTGTGATATTTTTACTTTTAATCTAGAAGTCACAGGTTTGGTAGCACCATAGAGGCATGAAGCTTCCTACAGCAGTCAGCTGAGCCCCACTTGCTGTCCTGATGAACTCTCCACAGCTCATTTGGCATATCAAGAATTAGGTGTCAAGCAGTTCTGCAATGGGAAGGCATCAGCTGGACATACTTCCAGTAGGTCCAGCAGGGTTTGTCTCCAGTCCTGCACACCACCCACCTCCAACTGTGACTTTCAGGGACAACACCTGCTGGACGCCCCCATGCTGGAAAGTGGGGACTTTGGATGTTTCAAGGCCAAAATTTCCTAAATGATGGGCTGGCTTGGAGAGACTAGAACAGTTCAGTGCACTTGACACGTGAACACAGAGCAGAAACAACTTGGTCAAAATGTAACTTGGAGAGAGAGAGACATCCCCAGGAGAAACCAAGTAAATAGCTTGGTCAAAATGTAACTTGGGAGAGACGTGCTCAGGAGGAACCAAGAGCTGCAGGAAGACTTTGCTGACGAAAGCAGGGCAAAGGCTGGAAGCTGAAACAGAGCCAATCCAAACTTCAGCACGTGTCCTCTGCGTGCAGATGGGTCCCCAGGGGTGACTGACGCTATTTGGACTCCCTGGCATAGCTGGCCTTCCTTACAGGGAGATGTGGAGGTCAGAGGTGAGTGGCAAGGATGATGCTGGGGGCTGTGGGTATGCTGCCAGCTCTCCTTTGTCATCGTCCTGTCTTGCTGGGCAGCATCACAACCAGAGTCAAGACACTCCAAATTCTAGTCCCATGCCTGCTGCTGATTCCCACTGCAACCTGGGACAAATTGCCACATTCCAGCATGCCAAGTTGGGGTGGGGACACTGCCTTTCCTCTTTCATCTGCTTGGATACAGGGCTGGCAGAGATGTCTCCACAGGGGGCTTTCCCTGCCCACGCACTCTGCATGCCCAGTTTAGGCCTGTGCGTTGGTGGTTCAGCAAGGGAGACAGCGGGTTAGGTCAGGACAAACCAAAGTGTCCAAAGGCAGGATCTGCCTAGTGGAAACTTTCTTTTCCCAAGGCTCTACCACAGAAAAAGCACTGCAGCATCTTCCATGCTTGCCCTTTCCTCCCACTCACTCCTGCCCTTAGGATCTGGCCACTCCAGCAGAGCGTGGGCACAGGTGGGGACAGCAAGGGACTTGGAGAACACCAAATTCTCCCACGCACTGCTGCCCACTGTCCCTCGGAGCTGCTTGCATCTCACCTGCACACCTAATGTGGGTGGTGGGAGAACCCTGCTGTGCTCCTCCAAGGGGGCTGGCAAAGGTCAGCCCGGGAGATGGTCTCCAGCAAGGGCTGCCTGCCAGCCACCGGCTGGGAACCACTCAAGAATAGCGGCAGGAAGGAAAAAAAGAAAGAAGAAAAAAAGAAGGAAAAAAAAAAAAAAGATGAAAAAGAAAAAATAACCCAGCTGGCAGCACAGACGCTGCTGAGAGAGGAAGCGGCAGGTTGAGACAAGGACATGGCTCATTATGCCACCCCCGCAGGTGCGGAGTGCCGAGCGGAGCGGCCGGCTCGGCTGCCGCCGGCGGCGCTGATAGGGGGGAGAGAGCGGCCACCATCCTTAGCCCCAGCCGCGGAGGACAAACTGAACACCATCATTATGGCTGAGAGTAGCTTCCACCCCCTTCCTCCTGCACGCCCTGGGAGGCCAGTCAGGCTCTGGTGACACACAGCAGCACAAGGACATGGAAGATGCTGCTGGAACAAGCTCTTCTAGTGCTGCAACAACTGTCCTTGGTGGTTTGCAATGTCAGCCTGGATAAAGCCCCAAGCAGCACAAGCTGACCTTGTGGCTCATCCTGCTTGCAGGACGAGACTGCTGGGGACCATTCCCATCTGGGTTACCCCATGCTCAGAGCCAGGCAGACACAAGCCCACCACATGCTAACTAAGGCTACTGACACAACCAGGGTGACTGGGAGCTGGTGAGAGCTTGCAGTTTCCTCAGAGAACAGGCAAGGGGTTGGATGAACCCCAAGGAAGCTAGTTTCCATGTCTCCTGGACAGGGTTCCCCTGCACAGACAGCATCTTCTGAAGGAACTAAGAGCCCAACCTATCCTGGAAGGTGATCCACCAGCACCTCCTTGGAGATGTATCAAGCTCAGACCACAGCAAGGACAGCAGCAGGCAGAGAATGGAGCACTAATATCACAACAAAAAAAAAAAAAAAAAAAAAAAAAAAAAAAAAAAAAAAAAAAAAAAACACAAAAAAAAAAAAAAAAAAAAAAAAAAAAAAAAAAAAAAAAACAAACCCAAACCAAAACAAACAAAAAAATCTGAGCATGGATTTTTTCCTTGCAGCCTTTTCCTCCTGCTGCAGCTCAGGGTGCTGGAAAAGGCGGGTGACATCTCTGAGGATGGGAACAGGCAAGAAGGAGAGACAGCACCAAATGCGTGGGTGCTGCTCTCACCGTGGAGAACAGAGCGCAAACCTTGCTGCTGCCAAGCCCAGTGTCCTCAGATGCATCTCCCCAGCTCATCCAGCCACAGACATTGGAGACTTCCTTGTGCTGCACTGAGTGGGGGAGTCTGAGTGGGATAGGGGAGCAGTGCAGCAAGGAGCCAGTGCCTTGCTCCTGCCCCATCTGCTCAGCCATGGGGAGATCCACATCCACCTTGCAGGAGGCAGAAGCAAGCTGGGAAAGGTCTTCCTTGCAGTGGCATGGCACTCAGGTAGGTGGTTGAAGAGCTAAGTGGCCTTTTTCTCTGTTCCAACCTTCAGATACCAAGTAATGATGTTTTAACAGAAAAAAAGCCAAGACTGTGGTTTCCCACCTCCCCATCACCACTGGAGGTGAGGCACAAAGCACTGTGATGAGCTGAAGCTCCAGGTGAACACAGCATGCTGCTCACTCCTGCAGTCTGGGGATTTCCTGCACCAAAACCACCATCAGTGGGCTCATCCACCCTCGTGGATTACTCTTTTCAGGAATTTGTTCAATTGCCTTTTGATCCCAGACACGCTTCTTACATCTTCCCTCCACCACTTCACCTAAGGCCACCATTTCCACCAAAGCACTTCAGGAAACGCATTCATGTCCTGAAAGGTCACTGCATCTTCTGACACAAGATGCCCCATTACAGGAACTCGAGCAACCCTTCCCTGCTCACCTTCCTTCCCCCCACCACACAGGATTTTATTATTCCCCATCATGCCTCCCTCAGTCATCTCTTCCCCCAGACGGAAGAGAGCCAGTTTATGTAATTGTTCCATCTATGGAAACGGCTTCGTACCTTTAATTATTCCTGCCACCCCTCCCTGCACTTTCCCGGCGTGTCTTTAAAAGGGTGCGGATGTGCCAGCAAGGGAGACGGGCTGCGAAGGAGGCGCGGTTTTGGTTAAAACACGCTCTGTGCCCCAGGAGGGGAGGCTGTGGTCTGCTCTGACCCCGCTCCTGCCCAGCGGGGCCGCAGCCAGCCCCTGGCCCAGAGCCCTTGTTTGTCCCCGGGCAGGCTGCACACCAAGCAGATCATTTGTGAGCACGGGGACGGCCAGCACCAGCTCCCCCACCCCGGGGCCTCCGAAGCTCCCGGCGATGAAAAGCCGGAACAAAAAGCATTTGCAAGGCCAGGGCATGGGCACGGCGCGGGACACGCAGCACGAGCCCCCCCGCCGCGGGGACGGGGCCACCGAACAACACATAGCAAAACAGACGGGCAACAGCAAGTGCTGGTTTAGTACTACGATGACTCAGCCGCTCCACGGGCAGTGCGGAGAGAGCTCCGACTCTCCCAGCTCCGAGGGGCTCCACGGACTGTCCGTGGTGGGAAACGAGGAGCCCGGGTGGCTGCGCACATCCTGCCCAGGCAGGACAGGGAGACCAATGCTGTGATCAAACCACAAGGGACGGAGGGGGTGTGAACTCCAAAGAACCCTGTTCAAACACTGCAACTTTAAGGGGAAGCATACAGAGGTTATAAAAGGACAAACATCTTAACTGCCTCAGCCGTTCACCAGTGTTCAGCTTCACCCACGAGCTGCAGCACCTGCACGACCAGATGCTTCCCCCCTCAGTCTGTGGACAGGTATGCAGGCAGGATGTTGTTCCCATTTTCCACATCAACTCAACAGCATCAAGAGATGGGTTTTCTTCTCAAGACAGGCAGGTTTCCCAGGACAAAATCCAGGTCACTGGGTCCAGACAGCTCCTCCAACTCGGAGCCACCTCACTCCCAGTCTAACCTAGGCTGGAATGCTGGAAAGATCAAGAGGGAGACTCACATGGCAAAACACATCCCCACCTCGGAAGGGGATGTGTGACATCCCACTGCCATGTGCAGTGGGACAGCGCTGGCAGTGTGTGTGGCTCAACTACCCAGTTTCACTGCTAGCTGGCCACAGCTGCTGCAGAGCTGGGATGCACCGATGTCAGAGCAGAAGCTGTTTTAAAAACACGCACTGAGCCTCCCACTGGACCAGAGCTTTGAAGTACAGTGGCTTTTACACATTGAAAAAGCACAGCACAATATCAACCTTCACAGCCTCACACAGCTAAAGAGTCTCAGGCACCCTTTGTTGCATAAGGACCCTGGCCCCATCATGCTGGGTGTTTGATCTGGCCATGGCATTGTTCCTGGGGAGCAGATGCTCACCCACCATCCCTGTCAGACATGTCAGAGCACCCCACAGAACCACTGAGGCTGGAAAACACCTCTGAGCTAATCGAGTCCAACCTATGACCAAACACTACTCTGACAAGCAGTTCATGGACCAACTGCCACATCCAATCTCTCCTTAAACAGCTCCAGGGACAGTTGACTCCACCACCTGCAGTCCATGAATGGACAGTCCATTCCAATATTTAACCACCCTTTCTGTGAAGAAATGCTTCCTAATGTCCAACCTAAACCTCCTCTGGTGCAGCTCGAGGCTTTGTCCTCTTTTCCTATCCCTGGTTGCCTAGGAGAAGAGACCAACCCCCATCTGGCTATAACCTCCTGTCAGGGGGTTGCAGAGAGTGATAAGGGGCCCCCCAACCCTCCTTTTCTCCAAACATCCCCAGCTCCCTCAGCCAATTCTCATATGACTAGTACTCCAAACCCTTCACCAGCACTATTGCCCTTCTCTGGACTCACTCCAGCACCACAATGTCCTTTTTAAGTGCCTTAGTGACTTGCTGTCCCACCTGCCCCCACAAGTCCCATATGGGGCAGGGCACAAATTATGCGGGCAGGGTTCTTGGGATGCCTACACTGCTCTGAATTCCCATAGCACAGCCCCACTGCTCCAGTGCCTTCTAAACACCTTCTCACAGTTCCCACCCTGGGCCCAGCCCTCCCGGCCCTGCCAAGTGCTTCCAGAACCTCGAACCTCCTTAAGCACAGTAGGGCAATGGAGCTGGGGAAGGGTCTGGGGCACAAGTCTGATGGGGAGCAGCTGAGGGACCTCAGAGTGTTTAGCCTGGAGGAGGCTCAAGGGGGCCTTATCACTCTACAGTTACGTGACAGGAGGGTGTAGCTAGGTGGGGGTCAGCCTCTTCTCCCTGGGAAAAAATGACAGGACAAGAGGACAAAGCCTCAAACTGCACTAGGGGAGGTTTAGGTTGGACATTAGGAAGCATTTCTTCACAGAAAGAGTGATTGGGCATTGGAATGGGCTGCCCAGGGAAGTAGTGGAGTCACCATCCCTGAAGGTGTTCATAAAAACACTGGACCTGGCACTCTGTGACATGGTCTGGTTGATAGGGCGGTGTCCAGTCATAGGCTGGACATGAGCTCAGAGGTCTTTTCCAGCCTCACTCACTCAGTGATTCTACGATTCTACACCACCCCAGTTCTACCTGCGCCGGGGTCCTGAGGGCCTGCCAGGCCCTGGGGGATCAGGCACGGACCCTGAGTAGCCCCCAGCCCCACAGAGCGTACTGGGTACCCCAGGCGCTGTAAGAACCACCCACCGCGGCTGCACCGCCCCGGGTCCGGGTCACATCCCCCGCTCCCCGAGCCCCCGCACCTGAGGGCGGCGGGGGAGGGAGCGCGCACAGGCACGGCGTAAGGCGCGGCCCCTCGGTGACGTCACGCTTTTCCAGAAGATTCCCCCCGGGGATCCCGCCGCGGCGAGCGAGCGCCCGACCAATCAGAGAGCGCCGAAAGGGCGGTGCTGGCTTGAACTGGCCAATGGAGAGCC
>VZTN01036906.1:148585-161665 GCA_013400515.1 Erpornis zantholeuca
GGCGGGACCCCAGCCCCTGGGGACGCAGCGGGATGAGGGCTGTCGCCCGCCCAGCGTTTCGTTTGCCGCGGGTGAGATGCAGGAGCTGCCTGGTGATGTCCCCAGTCCGGCTGCCCAATTTCGGTGTAGGGCGTCCGGAGAGGATGCTCTCAGTGGCCCGCGAGTGACGGTGACAGACGGGGGAACGCGGTGACATTGGCTTTCCTTGGCGCGCCTGAAGGTGACTTCTCAGAAGTAGGTTTTGCGCCGTGGGTTCGGGGGACGCACCGTCCCCGTCCCGCTGCCCTGCCGCCACGGGGAGCGCCGGACGTCGGGCGGGCGTGCGGCACTCAGATCCCTTCTGCCGGGGGACCGGTGCCGGCGCCCGGTGAGGGGGATACAGGGACCCCCCATGCATCCGAACGGTAAAAGCTGGGGAGGTGCACATTGGTTAACGTGACTTTTTTCCATATCAACGCCGCCCTACTTTTCTCCCTACCCGATTCGCCTGGCGGGTGCTCAGCCCTGGGCGTCAGCAGAGTCGTTTCTGGGGACACCGGGGGGCTCCTGGCTTCGCTCTCTGCGCTCCTCGGCGGGGGCTGCGTGGGGGACGTGACGGTACCGGGCGGCTGGGTACCTTGTGGCAGCGGGGAAGAGGAATGCCGGAGCTGACGGATTAAGCAGAAGTGTCTTAATCTGTTGGTTTAACGAGAAAGCGTCGAGAAACCAATTAAAAGGAAAATTACGGCACGGCGAGTGACTCCATTGAAGGGTCTCTCCGTGCGCGGCTGGGAAGCACACAAAGGACGGCAGCTCCCCGGCGGCACCGCGTCGACCGGAGGAGCCCTTTCGGAGCCATCCTGGGAGCGAGGTCAGAGCCAACCACGGCTGCCGGGCTGGCGAGGAGGAGCCCTTTGGGTGTGCCGGAGGAGGCGGAGGGGGGGACTCGCCAGCAGAGCATCCCTTGGCGACGGCGGCATCCCCGGCACGAGCCGGAACCTTTCGCCCCGCCACCCTCCTCCCGCCCTCCAGTACCTCCCGGCCGGGCGCACAGCACCTGCCGCCGCCTGCGGACTGCCGCGATGTTTAAAATAAAACTAGAGCCTTTAAAAATGACAGCTTGGACTATGAATGTGTTCGTAAAGTTTCGGTAAGTGGGTTTCCGCCTCTCGACCTTGTGTCCTCATTAAACCATTAGAGCTTGTCTCTGGCATCCCGCGGTGACCTTGCACCCCGAGATGGAACAAAAAAAATCTTGTGCCGTTGCCAGGGTGGGCTTGTTCCCTTAGATGACTGTCGAGCGAAGGGATTATGTCAAACGATCGCTATTCAGCTGGCGCGCTCGCCCAGCGGTTGCTCGGGCTGATGTCATGTGCGGGGCCGGAACAAAGATTTATTCTTTATTTAATTTTTTTTTTCTTTTGGTGTGGTTGCAAGAGGAGGATGGAAGCTAGGCTGGCTCGGCAGGGCAGGGGAATGCTTGTGGTTTTGTCCAAGGCAGGGTGGCTCTGGCTTATCTGGAGGCATCCGGTTTGCAAGGGCGATGCAGGAATGCCTTTGCCTGCCTGAAACCCCCCCACCGCTCCCGAGGGGGTTAAATGGGAAGGCAGGAGAGGATGACTGAGCAGAAGGGGGAGAGGATCGGTGGAAAGGCGCAGCTGATCCCAGAGAGGTGGGAGGGAAGGAGGGAGGATCTGCAGGGACAGAGTCGTGTTTTACCACCATTGTGCATGTGAGCTGAACCTCGGGAGCGTGCCTTAACCCACCGGGTCACCCGCCGGCACCTGGTCCTCTCTGGCACGGTAAACCGCGGCACCGGGATGCATTTCGGTACAGAAATTCCCCCCTCCCCATGCCCAGCCAGACGAAGGGATCCTCTGTCAGGTCAGAGATCCTCATCAGGCATCCCCACCCCGGCCAAAGATCTCTCGCTGGGCAAGACCAGAGATCTTGTGGGTGGGGACAGCATTTTGCCAGGACGGGATGTGTTTTCATGAGAAGCGCTGTGAGGTTACGGTCAGGTGAGGGGGTCCCAGCGGTGCTGTCGGGTTGGGCTGCGCGGGGTCGGAGCCGGACACTGTGGTCCCTGGGCAGCGACAATTGAAGGTTTGTCACCTCTGTATTGTTGAAGCTCGGGTGTGATGGGGTTGTCTTTAGTGCAGCTTGCTTTGCTCTCGCTGTGGGAGGGTTGGCAACATCCAGACAGAGCCAAATCCTGGTCCCAGTACTGGTCTCAGGGAGCCCCTGTGCTCCGCTGGAGGCACCTATGGGGAAGCAAGGTGTTGGGGTGACCCTTGGTGGGGAGAATGGACAAGATAGCTTTTGGCTCTCCTGCTTGTTGCTTATGCCAGGGTCTCCTGCAGCCCCCCCACCACTTAGGGAGGGTAAATGGGGAGGTGGGTGTGGGCTGGGAGCAAAGCATCCCCCAGCACCTGCGTGGGCTGGGTGCTGCTGGCGTCTCTGCATATAGGAGCTGGTATAGAAATGTGCTGTCATCCAGGAGCTGCCACAGGAGACGCTGTCAGATGCTCTTTATGTCCCCAGGGACCTCCTCCCACCTATTCTGTGCCCCCTGAGCTGCTGTACAGTGTTTGCAGATGCCCCTGTCTCCCCTCACTGGGTCCTTCAAGGGTGCCTTAGTCCCCCTCCCTATCTATGGCAAAGCACCTCCTCCATGGCTGGAGGAAAAAAAGAGCAGAAGTTGATGGTTTGGAAGGAGGTGGCCAAATGTGGGGCCAATTTCCAAGCCGCTGTAGGTGGTCATTGCCCAAGGCATGGCCCAGGGCAAGCATTGGATGTTTGGTGTGGCTGCCAGGGTCTCAGTGTAGCACCCAGGCATGGATCCTAGGAGAGCATAGTCGCTCTTGATTGAGTTGTAGTGGTTGGGGGGACCCTCTGTGACCTCCAGTGAGAAGTCATGGATAGAATAAAGATGGGGAGAACATCTGGTAGATTGTATGATGGTGAAGAAAAGGGCCAGGGCTCACACCCCCTGCCAAAATCCATCTGATTGAGGGGCACAGTGAGTTGAGGTGTCTCAGGTGTGTTTGGAGCAAGGATGGGGTGAAACCAGGACTGTAGCAGGGAGCAGGATGTGAGCAGTGGGAGTGCAGGTCTGCTGGGGCAGCACCTGGGAGAAGCAGGGTCAGCACTGAGTGTCAGAGGGGCCAGGCCAGACCCTGAGGTTCAGGGTGTCAAGTGTTTGCTGTCAGATAGCCAAAAGCCAAGGAGCAGAGGCAAACATCTGTGGAGAAGCATGGGACTTGTTAGCTTTTGCCTGGAGGAGCAGCCCTGCCATCTCCCCTGGCTGCTCCCTGGGTGGCTGCAACTCCAGCAGTGACGGGGGGATGAATTACTGCCACCGGCTTTTCCATGCCTTAGTATAGGCATGGGCACGGCCTCGGCCCCCGCGCGATGGAGCTTGTGAGCCCTGAGTTCTTGGCTTACTGCAAGATCCAGTTGGAGGCTTTTGGGGAGTGCAAGTCAGGCTAGAAAGTGTTGGGTTTTTTTAAAACAAAAAAAGAAAAAAGCCCTCCCACCATCACAAGATGTTTCTGTCTAACGGCTCCTTTCTCTCTCCACTAAATACAAATTATGGCTCTGACAGCCGGAGGCGCTTATCAGCTGAATGCCAATTGCTTTCAGGAACAAAATGTTTGAAGTTCCTCTAAGGTGAAGGCACAGCGAGGTCGCTGCCACTGCTTTCAGCCTCCAAAACCTGCTGTCATCACCCCTACTTGGGTCTCAGGTCCCCAGCTGGGAGAGAACCAGGCAAGGGGGTGGACACAGGCCGGCAGCTACATTTGGACATAGCTCAGCCCTCCTGACTCAGCTGGGGGGGGATGGACAGGGACGTGGTCCTGGCCTGACGTTAGCGGTGGCGTGGCCCCTATAATAGCACCGTGCCCTGACTTGGGCTCTCTCTCCCTGTTGGCCTCAGAGATGAGTCTGTCCATCCCTGCTGTGGGGCTCAGCGGGATAAAACCAGAGCTGGGACACATTCTGGCATCGGGGCTCTGACCTCTGTTGGGAAGCGTGGACTTGAGCTGGCTCTGGTGCTGCTGGCCCGTGGGACACAGGGAGCATCGTCTCCGTGATAAGTGTGTGCCGGTCCCTTCCTTGACTGCCCCAGTGTGATATTCACCTTACGAAGAGCTGTCTTTCTCCTTTCAGGAATAAGTATTCGGCTCCTGGCAGTGTTGCCGTCATGGGGAAGGACTATTACAAGATTTTGGGCATCCAGAGTGGCGCCAATGAAGATGAAATCAAGAAAGCTTATCGGAAAATGGCCCTGAAATATCACCCTGATAAGAATAAAGACCCTAATGCTGAGGAGAAGTTCAAGGAGATTGCCGAGGCTTATGATGTCCTGAGTGACCCCAAGAAACGAGCTGTGTACGACCAGTATGGGGAGGAAGGTAAGGGGATAAGCACTGCCCACGGGGTGGCAGGGATGTGGGGTCCAAATCAGTTTTAGAGGCAAAGGGCAGGTTTTCACAAAGATGTGTTTCAGTGTTTCATGCCTGCTCCTGAAATGGGACTGGTTTCCACAGAATTGGAGAGAGTGAAGGCTCCACAGGTGTCAGAAATCACCTCTTATCCCACTCCTTTTCAGGCTGCTACACTTTTCCAGCAATTTGTCACCTTGCTTCCTGGGGTGGCCGGGCTCTCCCTGCCCTCTGCCCCAAAACTCCAAGTGCTGCCTGAGAAATGGAAGTGGAAGGAGCTCACCTCTTGGGTCATAACCTGGGGTAGTTTGTTAGCAGCTCTTTAAATGACCTAAATAACACAGCAGAGACGTACTGCTTCTGCCCACATTCCCCCTGCACTTTGGCACTGGTCCCACTGTCCTCCCTGGTACAGGCTGACCTACAGGACTCAAAGCTTTTCCCAATTTAAGTAATAGGCCCTTGTTTTGAAACCAAGCGGCTGCTGTTGTCTGGTGGTTGGCATGGAGGAGGAGGAGGAGGAGGAGAGCCGCTCCAACGCAGGCGGCCTTATTAGTCGAAGATGGAAGAGCGCAACCCCATTCGAGGAGAGTGCTGAATAGCATCTGCATTAATCAGCCCAGGACTTGGGTGCTTAAAAGAGCAGGAGGTCTGGCAGGAGCAGGCTGCTGGGGGGACGAGGCAGCTCCTCTCTCGGGCAGGTGCATCCCCTCACAGGCCACCGGCAGGATTAAGCAGCAGTGGGTTAATTGTTGACCCGTTAGTTATGTCAGGGCTATGATGGATGCACCAGGCACAGTGATTTGCCGCCCTGTAAAATGAGAAGAGACTGTCTCAAGTGGGAAACCAGCTTTTCCCGGGAGGCCTCAATGAAATCGGACCCCGCTCAGGCTGGCGTCATGGGATTAAAGGTGAAACCTCCTGGCTGTACAGTCTATTAGGAATGGGGCTCATTGGGGATTTGGCAAAATCCCCATCGCCTGCAGGCATCTAAAATAAGAGTGAGTTAGGGAAGAGGGTCAAAGCTTTTCCCCAGCTGCCCCATCAAGTTAAAGACCATCTTCCCCCATGCCCCATCAGTGCTGAACCTCTCATGGTTCATGACCCCCCCATACCATTTATTTCCTTTTTTTTTTGAGCAACGGAGATCAGCAGTTTGAGGAGCTTCCGGGTCCCACATTCTGTGTAGGCAAGGTGAAGCAGAGAAGCCCCTTCAATCCATGCAGAATACTGACTTCAGAACTCAAAAGAGAACCCCAGACTTGTCCTGCTGTGGTAGGGGTGTGGGGGGCTGGGACAAAGGACAGCCTGTCAGAAATAGTTCTTCACTGTCACTGGTGTGCCCTGAAAATAGTCCCTGAGCTAGGCTTGGCTTAACCCTTCCCAACCCTCCTGGTCAAAAATAGCCTTGTAGAGCATGTGTGACCTCTTTGGGGGACACTTGTCATGTGCCTTGACTCCTTGGGACCTGTGAGGAGTTGCAGTGACGTAAGGCTCAGCCTGGGACCTGGCAGGGGAGTTTCCCATGGGAAGGCTTGCCAAAGGATCCAAACCTGGAGCTTACCTGGCATTTTATACAGCCAATATGCAGGGAGCTGCGTGCTGACCTAGAGGTCTGCTCACCTCCACCTGCCCATAGGATCATTGAGGGTGGAGAAGATCTCTAAGATCATTTAATGAAGTAACTGCCGTGTTCATCACTAACCCGTGTCCCTAAGTGCCACATCCACCCACCTTTTGGAACACTTCCAAGGATGGTGACTCCATCACTTCCCTGGACAGCATGTTCCAATGCCTGACCAACTTTTCTGTGGAGAAGTTTTTCCTAATATCCAGTCTCAGAGACAAGGCTGTTGGGGCAGGAAAGAGCCTGCTCATAGGGAAAAATGGAGATGGGCTGATCAGGCTATGTTTTAAACTAAAGTTAGGTGAATTGGGTAGAGAGAACCAAAGAGGTCCTTCAGTAGGCATAGAAAGAGCAAAACCTGAATGGATTCTAAGCTTGCAGTGTGTAGGGGTAGGACTGTGTGTCGTGGGTGAAGATGGTACCTTTGTGGTGGTTGGGCTGGAGGTGGTGATCTGCACACCCAAGGAGAGGGTGAAAGAACTGCCTGGAGGTGGCAGAGGTCATTCTCTCACCTGGGCAGTGCAGTCCCGGCAGAGCATTTCCCCACAGGGAGCACTGATGTCTTCTCTTCCCCCTTCTCTTCCAGGCCTCAAAACTGGAGGTGGCTCTTCAGGTGGCTCAGGGAACACCTTCCACTACACCTTCCATGGAGACCCCCATGCCACCTTCGCATCCTTCTTCGGAGGCTCCAACCCTTTCGACATTTTCTTCGCCAGCAGCCGCTCCCGGATGTTCAATGGCTTTGACCAGGAAGACATGGATATGGATGACGACGACGATCCTTTCAGTGCCTTTGGCCGGTTTGGCTTCAACGGCATTAATGGGGTTCACCGGCGGCACCAGGAGTCCCTGCACACGCGGAGGAAGGTCCAAGACCCACCTGTCATCCACGAGCTCAAGGTGTCCCTGGAAGAGATCTATCACGGATCCACCAAGAGGATGAAGATCACTCGCAGAAGGCTCAATGCTGATGGCCGGACCATGCGGACTGAGGACAAGATCCTAAACATTGTCATCAAGCGGGGTTGGAAGGAAGGAACCAAAATCACATTCCCCAAAGAGGGGGATGCCACTCCAGACAACATCCCTGCAGACATCGTCTTCATCCTCAAGGACAAGCCTCATTCGCACTTCAAGAGGGATGGGACGAACGTGATCTACACGGCAAACATCAGTCTTAAAGAGGTGGGTATGGCTGGTAGATCCCATGGGATGGGAGGTGGCAGTGGTTCATGGCATTTGAGGCCACTGTGGATAGGAAGGACCAGGTAGGTCGCAAGAAAGGAGCTGCGGAGGCCAACTTGGTGTTGGTTTTTGAGGTGCTTGACCTCCATGCCAGGTGTGGGACATGGATGCTGCAGTCCCTGCTGAACACACCTCACTTGTTGAGCCAATATAAGTGGTATTTATCCATTTTCTTCCTTCTCCATATGTCTTGTTTTTCTGTTTTAGCATAGGGTATTCACATGTGGGACATCCTCTGTAGGAGCAAGGGAAAACCCAGGTTTGCTGGCATCTGTCTGATTCCTGCTTTTCTTGTAGCTGAGCCTGCTGTTTGGCTTAGTTACTGCCTGTGGTTGCACCAGGTTCCTCTCCCCGTGGGCAGAGAGTGGGATCACTTGGAGGAAAATGATCCCTGACCCTCCCTGAGCAGTGTTTTAGCTATTTTCCTCAATTCTGACTTTCCTAGATAAGGAACCAAACAAATTAAATACCCAGGTAATGAGTAAAGCTCAACACATACAGGCTGCCAGTCATGGAGGTCACAGCAGGGCTGGATGCATCTGATCATGCAGCAATCTGCACGAAGGTGGGAGAGGAAAGGGGAGATTACCTCAGTACAAGATGTGCTGTTCGCCACCACTGCTGTAAAACTACCTTTTAATAAATCCCAGCTGGCAGCTGCATTTAACATTGACGTTTTTGGCAGCTGCCATTTGCCGTTCCTTTCAGACGGTAGACGCTGTCTGTCTTCTTAATGAGCTGATTTTTTTTTTCCCTTCCTGAAGGCAGATTTATGTTCTCAAATGCATTTAATAGAAATAAGCTCAATGGGCCAGACCTGAGGTAGGGAAACGTGATCTTGTGAAGTGTGCCAGCGAGTCAGGAGAGCTCTGCAATGGCTCTGCATCCCAGCTCGAGCTGTGACCAGGTGTACTGGGGGCAAAAAGCTCATGGGCCAGGCAGAGGTGGGTGCTCCTGAAGCAAACTCAGCTCCACTTAACCTGCAGACTCGGGAGTAGAGTTTTCCTTACAGTGCAAAGTGCAGAGGTTTATTCCTGCAATAGCTGGTTCTCCTGGCCAATCCAGAAATACTCAGGAGAGACTGCCTTATTTATGGAGCTGTGCATGCCATATCTCAGATATTTCCTTCTGTTCATTCCTCTTATCAGTAAAGTTAACCCTGAGCTGACTGTGTTGATGCCCAGACCATGTTAGCCTGAGTTTGTGCACTGCTCAGACTGGAGGGACTCTTGCCTGGAGTTGACTTTTGAGCAGCAACTGGAGAAACCTGCTCCAGCTCCACATACTGTTTCACCAGAAATGTTGGACACCTGTGAGCTCCATGAGCAAGGCCTGCATGCTGGCAGTGGGTTTGCACAATGCAGTCACAAAGCAGAAAATTGCTGGTCCAGGCAAATTCCTCATCTCTTTCAGTTGGAATTTCTGGTCTCTGACCTCCCCCACCACAAACGCAACATGCTGGACAGCCTCATGGAGCTGCTGGTCTGGCTATCATCCCCAGCCTGCTGCTTGCCAGGGCAGTGTGATACTCTGCTGCATTTGTCTTCCAGGAAAAGAAGTTCCTTAAGTGCTCTGGAGCATCAGCAGATGATGCTGGAAGCTCTCCAATTCTGTATGCTATCACCTTAATATGTGACAGATGTCTCTATCTCCTCAGCCTCTGGGTGCTCTCCTTGCACCTTCCTCCTTGTAAGGCTGCCTTTTCTAACCTGAGTTTTAGTTTCTGCCACCACCATGAGAGAACAGAGTGCCATCAGGAAAGCTGGCATGTGATGGGTGCTTTGCCCCACTCTCAGCTGTGCTGGAGGGCCCACCCAGCCCTCAAGTCCTGGCCCTGCTGGGTGCCTGGCCGGGGCAGGCTTTTTGCCACCTGTCTGCTGAAGAATCACAGATGTAGGAATGCTTTTCCAGGGTTTCGTTGTCTTCCTTCCTAAAATTAGAGGCGTGTGCCACAGCGGGGAGCCGCGGGAGGGAGGAGACACAGGGCTCCACCCGCAGCTGCCTCTGCCGGGAGGCAGCGCTGCCGGCAGGGCGTCGTGCCCGCCCGGCTGCTGCCTAATGCCTGCCCTCGGCACCGTCCCGCTTTGCATCCTTTACCTGGCGTCAACTTCCTCGAAGCACCCATGCCTCAGCTAATCCCGGCTGGGACGCGGCCGGTGCCGACGTCCTCCCCGGCGGCTCTGCTGCGAGCGGAGGAGGACCCAACGCTGACCTAGATAAAGCTCTGCTCACACAGCACAGCGCTCAAACCCCGGGTGATTTCATCCCCAGGGATAAACCAAGCCTCTTTCTAGGATGCGGGGTAGCTCCCGTGGTTACTGGTGTTACTTCAGCAACCGTTTTCCCAAATGCCAGCAAAGTTGAGCAAGAAGAATGAAAAACAGGGACATACGGCGGAGGAGCGATCGCCTCGGATTCTTGCGTCTTGGCTTTGGAAAGGAAACATTAAGATCCTGTCTGCCTTCGCTGTTACCGCCCGCTTCTGCTCACATCTCTGTCTGCTTTCCCCATCCACGTGTTCCCACAGGGAGTTCTTGTTCTCCTTTCCATTTGGTGGCTGGAGGTGTCCTTTCCTTGGCACACGTGGGCACGTGCAGCCGTGGCACACAGCACTGGGCACCAGCGAGCAGGAGGGCTTTGGCATCCTTGCCTGAGTGTACAGGAGAAACTCCTTGATGTGGGAAAATTGTTCTGTGTTTTCCCCCCAACCTGATGCAGATAGCCAAGCAACTGCTGCTCACACAGAGCTGTTGATTGGCATCCTCAGGCAGGCTGAAGACTTCATCCCTGGAGAACACCCTCTCCAGGAGGAGACCTGTGCAGATGAGCCCTGCAAGGGACAGGACCTTCTCCCTTGTTCTCAACTCTCCAGAGCCCCCCAACCAGCTCTTGCACAGATCCCACTGCAAATCCACTGCTTCAAAGCCTTGGTTCAGTTTCAGAAGCCCCATCCATTTTCTCAGAGCCAGTGGCCAGCATGAGGTGTTTCTCCTGGTGCCTGTTGCTGGTCTGCCTCCAGAGGATTTTCCTAGGGAGGGGAAAGCAGAACATTCCCCCACTTACCCCAGAAAAAGCAATTGCATCTTTGTCTGCTCCCCTTGCAGGGTGCTTTCGGTGGGCTGGGGCCCCCAGGACCCAGTTCAGAGGGACAAACCTGTGCCATCCCCCTCATGGAAGCTCGAGGCTATAGCTCAGCAACCCCCCACCCCCTGCCCCCTTCCAGAAGCATCGTTCCGCAGTCCTCTCACTCAGCCCTTGCCGAAAGCCTGGAGACGATCCTGCCCACATGTACGACAGAGCTGTCTGAGTTATTTAAGGACACAAGGATTTTCTTGCTGCATTCCCATGTCACGTGGCTCGCCAATGCAGGCCGGCGTGCGGCTGCTGCCGGGGACTGGGGTACAGCAGGGTGGCACCCCCACACGGGCTCTTGGCTCTGCAGTGGGATGGGAGACAGGAACCAGACCCCTCCAGCACCCCAGCTCCCAGGGAAGCTCAGTGCCACAGCTGCAGCATCGTCCCGTGCTGGTGTAGCCTTGTGGGGGCTGTCGGTGACGGGGATGGGACATGGGACATGGGACATGGGCTGTGCTATAGATAACCCCAGCAGCAGGCAGAGCTGCCGTGCTCCGGAGGGTGACAGCTGATGGGCTGTGGCGGCATCCCATGATCTCAGCTGGATTTTCGGCTGCCCGAGGCTGGGCGACGAGGCTGGAAAGGGGCTAAATTTAGCCTGTGCTGTTGCTGCGGGTGGCTGGGCACTTGCTGGTGGTGCCTTCTGGGCAGCCCAGGAGGTGAGGAGGGGAGTCCTTCCCGCCATGAGGGCTGGGGCACCCCTCTCCTGCATGGCTCCGGCAGCCCAGTTCATGGTGGTTGGAAGGGGCTGGCAGCAGCAGCGTTGTGCTTGTACTGGTGAGCATCACCCAGTGCTCTTGGGCAGCATCCGAAGGGAGCTGGGCAGTTCAACCCAGGGAGAAGCTGGTGGGGGGGCAGGGCGTGGCTGTTGGGATACTTTGGAATGTATCTCATGGCCTGTCTCCTCTTCCTCCCTCAGGCCTTGTGTGGCTGCACCGTGAACATTCCCACCATCGATGGCCGGGTGATCCCGCTTCCCTGCAATGACATCATCAAGCCGGGGACAGTGAAGAGACTACGTGGGGAGGGGCTGCCCTTCCCCAAGGCCCCCAGCCAGCGAGGAGACTTGATCGTGGAGTTCAAAATCCGCTTCCCGGACAGAATAGCTCCCCAGACAAGACAGATCCTCAAGCAGCACCTCCCATGCTCCTAGAGCCCAGGGACTCTCCTCCAAAGCAGCAATACTCCAAACGCATGTGCCACAGCACCTGGCCCGCACACAGCCAAGGTGCCACAGCACTTTTAAATGCAAAAAAAAAAAAATCCAACCCCTCACACTACTTTTCTCCCCAAAAAAACCCACCCGACCCACCCCCTATCCATCCTTCGTGGCCAGTTTTTCACTCAAACAACTGGGGAGACTCCTGTCTACCACAGCTCTCCCAGCTGCCAGACCTTTTCTTTCTCCCCACAGGTCCATCATTTTTGCCTCGCACAAGCGAGAGCCGTGGGCCCTTTGCCCGGGGAGGCGCGTCGTGTTGTGGGTTTTTTATGTCACCTGCTTTTCAGGCCACTCTTCCCACAAGAAGCTGGACTTGCTGGGGTCCGGCGCAGTGTAAATAGGACTCCGCAGGATCCGGCATCCCCGCTGCTGGTTTTTCTCTTCCCCTCTTTGATACTTGCTGCTGTTTGGGGTCCCGGCTGTACCGCGGTGCCGATCACTCCTGCCTGCGGTGGCCCCCCCAGTAGCCGGACAATTTCTCACCTGGGGCCACGGTACCGAGTCCAGCCCGTGGTCCGCTCTCCTGTGCCAAGCCTACACCGAGCCTCGGCTGTGCCAAACAACGGAGCACGTGGGGATGGTCCATCCAGCCTCCTGCCCCTGCCCAGGGATGTCCCCAGAGCCCGTGGGCAGCACTTGCCTGCACCTGCTGCCCACAGGGCCCCAGCCAGCAGGAGGAGGGGGGAAAGCCCAGGGTGGAGCTTTCTTTTTTCAGATGTGTTGAGTTTGCATTGCTGCTTTTATTTTTTAAATACATATATATAGAGCTCATTAGATAAACTTCGTAAGGGTTTTTCTCTGCCTGTATTGGGGATACTGGCCTGACGCACCCAGGCTTTTTTTGAAAGGGGGATGATTCAGCCACACGAACAGCAAACCCCTGGAGTGGGGTTGTGTGTGCGTGTAGCACTAATCTGGGTGCAAAAGCAGAGCCAAGCGTGAGCAGAGCTGTGGGTTTTACTAGTGTTTCAGGTCAAATTAGGGATTCTAATACGAAGAGAGAGGCATGTGTATATATTTTTCTACAGGGACAATTCATTCAGGAGGTGTTTCTGGACATCAGGGCCGAGCTGGGAGGTGCATGAGGCAGTCTGTTCAGTGGCTCCATTTTCAAATACTGTATTTTTTTAAAACCTTTGGATTTCCATCAGGAGAATTTTTATATTTCTTACCTTTCTCGGTCCACTCTGCCTCATGCCAGTTTATTTTCCCAGGAAAGGGCTGTTATGGAGCGGGAAGCTCATTCGACCTGCCTTTGTACAGCTCCTCTTTCACTGCAGCACTGCCGAGAAAACCCCTGCCAAAATATTCCCCCCCACCCTGGGAGTCCTTTTTATTTTTTTTTTTAATTTCTTAAAAAAAAAAAAAAAATTCAGACTTGAAGTGGGGGGTCCCTTGGGGCGGGGGCTGCGTGGGGTGTCCGT